>JAUOBX010262068.1:0-11439 GCA_032360705.1 Eupentacta quinquesemita
GGGATGGGGAGAGGAAATCACAGCGGACAGAAAGTCAAAGGTGAGCTTGGAGTAAAAATGTGGATGCAAGTGTCATTTCTTAGCCAGGGTGGAGACAACCCATAATACAGAATGGTTTGCCAGTGTCTAATCTGTAAAAGTGGAAGTTTGTTGTTTGTACTTGTGTGTAAATGTCTGGTGGTCAATAGGCTAGAGCAAAATGCTCCCGCTCCTCCACAATCTGAGAAAGTGATCAGATCCTGGGGTTCAGTGGTCGTCCGTGGGATGGGGATGTTGAATGGCTGTCCCGGGAGCAGGTTGGGATTGATTACTGTACACCCATGCCTCGATAACATCTGAGCACTAGTGGAAAGAGGTGGTGAGTTATCTCCCATGCTCATCCTGATCAACACGGCCAGGGTTCCTAGATGAGCCTTCAGTGGCTTTCTGAACCTGTAGCAATCAACCCAATTCCTTTATGTATATATTTTGGAATGTGCATTTTGTTCTTCCTATGGAAAGGACACTATAACGAGATGCTGTCAATACAAATTATTCTGTATCCGCTCAGACTCGACACCATAAACAAGGTTGTCGTTAGGAGTTAGGGCTAGCCTTGCACCGTGTGTAGTCATGACATAGCCACAGGTACCTTAACTTCACCCAGTTGATAACAGGACTGTAGCTCACTTGGTTGGCCACAGTCAAGCTCTAGCATGAATCCTCCATTCATCTCCGGTCTGTCATACATTCAGCAATCTTTTTGGCTCCCTCGGACCACTGTCCCTCTCCAGGATGTGAACGAAGGTGAAACCTTGTCTGCCTCTGATCCTTCTGCCAAGTGTGGTGTTCCAGATGATGAGCTGGCTTGCAGGAAGTTCAAGGTGTTGCATGGTGACAATGTCCTCTGTGGATTCCACACCCTTTTCACCCTGTTGCTTAGCTTTGAAATAACTGCGAGCCTTGTCATGTCAAGCAATATTCTGAACAATTTGTGATGGCAAATGTATCTAATGGATGAATGTCTATATGTCAATTCAGCCTCAGCTCAACAACAATATATACTGTGTGTAACAAGTACAACAGTCAGATATAATCAATACAATTAGGTTTGAATGCCAGCGGCCACTGATCTGTGGTGAAAACCCTATCCGCATGTGATGCGGTCTTGGTCAATGTTTAGAATCCTAAAGACATTAGTTCAGTCTAGTGAACCCATTTTTTTCAAAATGGGCGAATCTTGTATCACTGTGATGTAGCTCAGAACAATTTCAATTTCCTCTTTTCCTTCTATTAATTGTAGCATGCCCAATGGGATCAGTGAAGGAGCGAAGAGACTTCATGTCTTTCTCGGGACTCACTTCTCCATGCCCACGCGATGTGATTTCTGCAAGAAAAAGGTAACACCACCATTCCTCCTATATTCCTGTGGCAAGGTTTGCAGTAATGTTAGAGTGCATGGGTTGCAATCACAGTGGTCCCTGCATTGGTATACTAAGATTTTTTTCATTTGATTCAATTGCTACAGGTTCAGGGAGCCACTGAAGGCTCATAGAGGAACTCTGGCCGTGTTGATCGCTAATGAGTTCCAGCGATGACTTGCCTTTTTTCCCTCTTTGCCTCTTTTGGACTAGCTCAGATGTTATCTAGGAGTAAACTGGACCCATTGCATTGCCAAGCATCAGTGATACCACTCAAGCACTCTTCCACTCTGATCTGTCATAAGGGAATAACAGTTCTGGGGCCCAAGGAGAGGATGCGCTTGCAAAAGACCGCACTCGCTCTATTGGCAAATAGAAGGGATTTATGGGCTCCAAGACACCAGCCTGCTATCATCTAAAAAGCTGTTCAGCTTATGCTGAACCCTGAACACCATCACGTGTGTACGCCACTGGTTCCCAGGTTAGGAGAGTTAGGAGTGTGGCTGCATGTCTGTCCGATCAGTATAGTGGGGGTACTATGAGCTGAACACTAAATCACATCGACTTATCCTTTCAAATACTGTTCGCTATGGTCTAATGGTACCCACAATATACATTGGAATAATGGTCCTGTCAGAGCTATGTTCCTCTAGTCACCATTCAGGAAGAGTATATTACATTCATGAGTGTCATCCACTCCCCTGGATACTAATCACAGATGCAATTCCACCATTGCCAGTGTTGTATACTCCACTCTAATTTTACTGACTATAGAATACTTGAATGAGATGCATGTGCCATTTATTCCCCAAATCCAACCCGAATTGGGCATGTAAATATGTCAATCCAATGAAGAAAAGTTCACATCCTGTTCCACAATACTCTCCTACTTGTCACAGCCTATAATGGTGAAGTGATTGCACTCACAAGGAATCCAAAGGTTGCATGCTCATACACAAGGTGAAGTTCGTCGGGTCTTTTTCCCTAGTCAGGAAAAGTTTGAACTATCTTCCTTGAGTAATAAAGAAAATTGGTTTGGTGCAGACTCTATCTTGCCATGGTTGCCCATATGATCATACTTTCTCTGCCCTGGTTTCCACTACCAGTAGCGTCATACCAAATATTAATATATACGTTCTTATATAGCGCTTCCCCACTTCAGTGACATACTCAAAGCGCTTCACAGATATTACCCTGATCATGGGAAGTAGTATGCACTCCGACAATCCCGGAGAGTATGTGACAGCCGCTAACGCCTGGGTGGCGCGAGGCAATGGAGATAAAGCATCTTGCCCAAGGACGCACCGGTTGTGATTTGAACACGCGACCCTCAGATCACGAGTCCAGTGCTCTACCAGTCAAGCTAATCCGGTTTCCTGAAAAGACCTCCAAATGGGTGCCGACCGTAGCTACTGACTGTTCAGTCCATTCAGACCAGTCAATTCTGGCTGCTGGTGCATTTCAGCGCTGATAAATTACCTGGTGTGAGCACTGGGATAGCAAACCTCTGACCAGGCCCCTCTTGCCCCACAGCGAACGGGTTTGAGCCGAGTTGTGGGGGTCGTTAGCCCATACCTTGAAACTGTCTGCAGTGTGTGCCCCTAACTCCCCCTTTCTTGCCCCTTTCTTCTGTTTCAACAGGTATGGACCAAGTTTGCATACCAGTGTCAAGGCTGTCACTTGATCTGCCACAAGAAGTGCTCAGATAAAACACAGATGAACATTCCATGTGACAGGTGAGTACCTTTATTATAGGGGCGTTTGTGAAGAAAATTATGATTCGATTTTCAATAATTCAATCGACCGTATTCATCATGTTGAGCGCCCATAGTTTCAGAGTGGGCGCCCATAAAAGTAAATACATAGGCCTACAATCTAGTATCAAGTTCTTGTTTCGCTCTCCATGTGTACGTGTTCGGAAACTTCGATCAAAGTTGCATTGTTCACAAAATTATTTCCGGTTGTTGATACAACACCGCATGTGGAGGCCCTATATCGATTCAATGTTCGTTTTGGATGTATTTTAGCGGGACTAAAGGAGAGAGAATGAACTTTGTCGAAGAGTTAATTTGTCCATACTCCGAGATATCTAGCATACCCCAACACTTGTATTGTTGCCTATTCCAGGCCTAATTTACTCGACCAATCGGTAGCGACATGCATCGCAAAAAGTTGGGTGAGCGCTTACGGGAGATGGGCTCTTAGCGCAATGAATCGGGTCAATGCACTTGGTTATGTCAATCAAATCATTTTGGGTGTTCCCTTTGATATGAAGGGAATAACAAACATTCTGATTCTGATGAAATTTCCAAGAATGATCAGGTCAGATGTCCACTCAATAGATGTCATTATTGTCCTAGTGAATCGGCCAGCACACAAGTGGTGTTCCTTACCACAGTATAGAACATGGCAGCTATGAAAACTGGATACAATAGACATTGCTCAGTCACCCCACACAGAACTGTGCACACAAACCATGCCCACAATCTGAAAACTGATGAAGACTAAGGAATACTATATATATAAGTCAATTGGCATGTATGCGACACAGTGTGTGGGCAAATCTGCTACAGTGGTTATGATTGACTGTATATTCACAAAGATCTCATGAGTATGTTAGTCGTGGGCCAGTGTGGATCCTAAATGAATAAATAAATAATAGATCTTATGAAGCGTGAAATCCAGAACACAATCTGCTCAATGCGCTGCTGGGATAACAAAGCCAAGGGAGGAAAAATCATACATAATCAATTAAAATACGAAAGGGAAAGATGGGATTTTAGATGTTTCCTAAAGGTGTCCAGTGATTGCAGTGATCTGGTGTCAACGGGCAGGCTGTTCCAGAGGGCTGGTCCACATAGGGAAAGGACCGGTCCCCATGTGTCGACGTATACCCCTTCCTGTTACATAGAGTTAAACTGTATTGACAATACATTGTGATTTTCAAATAAGGTGAATGAACATTTGGCCAGCATTCACCATCAATTGGTTGGTAAATATCCTATAAATTCATTACTTGACTGTTTTTTCTGGTCAATCATAGAACCAAGAAATACCACAGCTTGCAGCCGCCAACACCTGTGAAGCAGCAACTGGATGTATCAACCAATCAGAAGGCCCCATCATCAGTCCCCTCCAGTCCTACCACCACCCGCAAAATCTGGTCCCGCGTTGCACCCTCCTCTTGCCTCTCGTCTTCATCATCTGAGGACGAGGACGAAGAAGAAGACATTGAGACAATGATACAACGACTGGAAAGGCTTAAGACCAGACTGGTGCATGAGAGGACGGGAGAAGGATCCATGAAGAAAGAGGAGGTTGATCATTTGGTGATGACTGTCGTTAGAGAGGTATGTGAAAAGTTCTTCATTCATGCTCATAATGATTTATTGAAAGATATTGATGCAATGGTCAAGAGATGGGACTATACATAAGTTTGAGAGGTACATTGGAATGTAGCTTATTCATTCTCATAAGCTAGGACGAAGCTGATGAATCGAATCTACCACTTAAGAGACTAAAGCGCCCTATGATAAGACTGGTCTGCAAGGAAGAAGAAGAAAGCTCCATGACCGAGGAGAGGATTCATTTGACCAGTGTGATGACTGGCAGAACTTGGGGATCATTTCACGTCCATTGCCAGCTTCTATGTAGATCTCTTGCCTAGGGGTCAGTCTGCAGTCGAGAAGATGTAGCTAGCATGGACGAAACTGACGAAAATTAGATTAGGACGTTCACTAAATTACAGATTACCGATACAGCACCTGAGGAGACCTGGTCGCACAGTCTGGAAGCGATCCATGAAAGCAGCTATGAGCCATCTTTTCAACTGAAGAGGAATGATACAGACATTAAATAGTTGTTTGAATGGTTGATGATGTTTTGTTTCATTCAGTTCCTGTATTGGGGATCCAACCTACCTGCAACTCCATATAACGCTTTCCTCTTGTTTTTGCAGAAAGGGCGTGAGTTGTATACAAAGCTTGGAGCAGCTGAGAGAAAACTGAAACTAGAAACCATTGTGAGTGTCTCTTTTTTCAGATCATCTCTCCTGACAATGTTCTAATTTACTGGAAAGTATCCAAAAGAGAACATGTCAAAACCTCACAAGCAAAGTTGTGAATATCTAGCTTGATGGCTCGAAAAATGTCATGCAATGAATAATGATGTTATCATAATAATGATGATGAATTCATAGCATTTTTCATGAGCTGCAACTAGTGAAGTATAGCAGTCGAACAAATAACACTGCTCTTGACACAAGCCTGAAAGATCTCTCCCGCTATATTCATAGAGACCATTCTTGAAATAAGAATCCGCAGCAGTTCTCTAAACTTTTTTAACTACGGTAAATAACCCCTATTCTAGCTACAGAACTATTACCCACCCTACCTTCTGCACTAATCGTATCACCTAATTGATAGAACGTTCCACTGAGGCAATATAAACAGCCACAGTGCAGTTTTCACATATAAAAACAGAACTCAAACTCCCTTTACCTCAACCGCGCCTCCTATGCACCAAGTACTCCGAGCATGGCAGAAAATTGAACTTCCTACCAACACCTGCTCTGCAGTCAGAACATGGTCAGGTCCCCCGGGCTACAGGGCAGGAACTCTACCAAGCTAGCAGCTGAGAAACCGACAGGGCGACTAACCATAACTTTAGTCTTCTGCATTTTTACTCTCGAGTCCTTCATGCCCTGCCCTATACCAGCATTCAGTCATTTGAATATCTGAACTAACTCATCCATAGTTTCAACGCTCAGCAGGTCATCAGAGGGAGCATGGTAGCCTAGTTGGCTGATCCGTTAAGGAGGTTTTGAGTCCATGTTGTATCCTCGAGCAAGGTACTTTATCTTGATTGATAAGCTCCACCCAAGCGTAGCCTGAAATGGAGACCCTGCAAGGTAACTTGTATTGCGTGCGCTGTATGTGTCTGTACTTTTGGGAAGTCCCCTGGGGGACACAATAAAGTGGCGTAACAAATATGTGTGCCGGGTGCAGAAAAGCCAGAATTGTGCACTAATTATGCGGGTTTGAAAAGTTACCAATGATCAGGGTTAATGATTGTGCAGCGCTTTGAGTTGCGTTTCCCACATATGAAGGCCCTATAAAAGCCTAACTAACTCATTATCAGCATACAGTATCTCCCAAGGGAAAACAGTTCCAATTTCACTGCAAGGACCACAATGAGCAGCAGGGGATCAGCACAGATGCTCGATGCACACCCATCTCCACATCAAAATCCTAACTGAAAGAGAAATCTTCTACACCTAGTTGTCTGTTGGATAGGCACATGGAATGGTAGTACAGGGGGCAGGTTGGGAATGGTCACATTCCTGCATTGATATCATCTGAGCACTAGTCAAAAAGAGGAGGCGAGTTATCACCAACTCATCACCACTGCGTACATGGGCGGCAAATGTCAATGGGCATTTCTCAAAATATTGGAGGGGGGGGACATGTCAATATTTTGAGAATTGCCCATTGACATTAGATTTTTTACACCGTAACTTTGGGGAAAAGGGGGCATGTCCCCCCCCCCCCCCCCCCATATTTTGACGAAATTGCCGCCCATGACTGCGTATCCATGATCAACACAGCCATGGTTCCTTGATGAGCCTTCAGTGCCTTCCTGAACCTGTATCATTTGATTCAAATCAAATTCAAATCCTATGAATCTTGCTTCTAGCTATGGGAGCCTGACAGTCATGCTACACACTCTTTATGCTCAGGCACACACCATTCTCCTGCTGAAACTTTCACATCCCAGATAAATTTTCTGTGATCTTTTCTTACTTGAATATAATCAATTTGACTGCTAGCATTCCCAGACTGGTAAGTGAACTAATCCACTGTCATGTTCATTGCACAAGGTATTCGCTCCTGCTATTCCAATTGTTACACAGCACTCGGATATTCTCTTACCTTCTGGGTTTCTATTGCCAAAAACAATTACCATCATATACACATCCATAGCCATTCGCAATCTTACCCACAAGTGCATCCTTCAGACCTTCACACCATCGCTTAGCTTACTTTGGGGAGCATGAACAGAATGCACCGTGAGCAAATACTCTCCGACGATGGGATTGTTCGATCAAGTCCTATATCTTCATATTTCTGCTGACACCACTAGTACCTTCATGAATTGATGTGGGAGAGATATAATCTTCAATTTCATGGAGCAAATCAATTACTCTTACTTACCCAATTCCCACTATCAGTACCTTAGAAGAACTTGTAGCTGCTGTACTTAGCATCACTCTAGCAGATGCGCCTTTCCACCAAACCTTCTGAGAGGCGAATGAGTTGCCTTATATCGGATCCCTTGTGCGTTATTTTTGTCCTGTTATGGGTCTTCCCTTCATGAGCAAGGGTATCACTATGACCAAATAACAAAGGTGATACCACTACACTAGCGGTGCGAGCCGTGATACCACCCGTTTTCGCACTGCAGAGTAATATCGTCACTTTTCTCAATTATTATGTATCGATCACTTTCATACAGTTATTTTATCAATTGCAAGCTGGTGACTGAAGAATATGGCAGAAGGTTACACAGCACTTGTTTTGATTTAGTATGCATCACTGAGCAAAGCGCTAGAACAATAGGTGCCAGCAAAATGGGGGACTATATAATAGGGCGGTCCTTATTTTGCAAAATCCTGAAATACCATGCTCCTACGTGTTCGGTTGGATGAAAAAATAATCCTGTGAAATTTTGAACGAAATTGAACAACGTTCAAATGTAGCTCACGAGCCTCCACTGTAGCTGGGACTAGTAGAAATTCAGGTCATCAGACATTTTTAAGCAACTTTTAAGGGGCTATAATTTATGGAAAGGGTGTCTCATCGTGATCAATATCCCTGATTACATTGAAAGCAACTAGTTTTAACCTATTTATAATAAGAGAGAGTCTGTATTCACTTTCAGTGCTATTTGATTTTCAACCAGATTTGGCAGTTTGTGCTGTCGATACACCATAATATTGGTCTTCGGGCACATTGAAGCATGTTCATTGGGTTATATTTTCAGAATAAAGTATCTCTCAGCACTCATCCTCAGAGAATACAATGAAAGCAACTAGTTTAACATATTTATAACAGAATATGCCTGATAGTAAACAATAATGTTTACTATCAACCAAATATGGTAGTTTATGCGATGAGTACACCAAAATAATGGTCATCAGACACATCGGAGCATTTTCAACGGGCTGTATTTGCGGAATAAAGTCCTGCTCTGTACTCAATCTTGAGAATTTCTAATACACCATATCATTATCATAAAATATATTGAAACTATGGACTGGGTAATAATTAGGCAAAAGTGTGGTCGAGGACTCGAGAGGTATTAGTGACGCCCGGCAATGCAATGGGTGTGATTCATTCTGGGTTTGATTCCCATATTCACCATCGGGCGTTTTTATCCAGGGGTGACTGTACTCACAGTGATGACTGGCAGGGTCTTGGTGACCGGGCTCCACTGTGGTGCAGTGGGCTTGGTAAAGGAAGTTCTGTGAAGAAACTAGAGGTGGTAACATATTAGGTGCTATATAAATTGGTCATATTACTATGATTATGGGGGGTTGTTGTCGGTTAGCTGCAATAAGTCTTGTCGGTCGACTGTACGCAGTTTCCGTGGTTGAACTTGTTGAAGCAAAAAGCTTCTGCTCCTCCAGGATCTGGGGAAGTGGTTAGATCTTTGGATTCACTGGCCATCTGTCAGTTGAGGATGTAAAATGGCGGTCCCGAGAGCAGGTTGGAATTGGTATTGTACACCCCTGCCTCGATAACATAAGCACTAGTCGAAAAGACAAGGCCATTATTAGCCAGGGTTCCTTGATGAGCCTCCAGTGGCTTCCTAAACCTGTAGCAATCAAATCAAATACCAAGTCAACAGCACTGGAGCGTTACCCGGAAGTCCAAACGTCAGCAGGGGCTCAGTGTTGGAATCTGACTCGGAATTGTTGCACATTACCCACCACTGATACCGTGTTGCCAGTCTTCTTGGAGAACAGCCCCCAGGTATCGATTTAGCTCAGATAAGTAGAGAGTAAAGATTTCTAGAGAGCATAGGACAATAAACCAAAACATAGCATGTATACTAAAATAATGAAGAGACAATAAAAATGTAGAAGCTAATAGGGATCGTGGAGAGCAAGAAAAGCATTTCCACAAAAAGACTCAGTACACTGGAAAAAAAGCATGAACAAACCCAATATGTTGTCATTGTTTCCACTCATCCAGATTAACCGGCTCCAAAAGGAGATTGACATTGAAGCAGAGAGACAAGCTGACCTCTTCCTCAAGAAGGAGAAGGCAACCTCGAACCGGGAGAAGAAGAAAACGACGGAGGCATTCTCGCGCAGTGAGCATCGGATGCAGACTCTCGCGATGCTGATGCTCCACTATTGCTCTGGGATGCAGCACTGCAACGAAGCCCTCTCAAACCAGGCGGACGAAACCCTATCGAACCCTGCGCACAAAACAGTAACCAGCAAAAGGGCTGGAGCAGTGAAGCAGCCCAAAGAGGGCATAAGGACAGATGGGCAGGCAGATGTTGTGTCCGATCCACTAACTCAAAGACACGAGTCTGGAGCAGCAGCGAATGATGGAAGGTTGCCTAAGGAATCGGCGCCCGATGAGGGACCCACTGCTATGACTGAGACAGGGTCTGTAGTTGAAGAGAAGCCAAAGGAGCATAGAGACGGTGATGATCCTTCACCCATTGATGGTCGAGTTGAGGTCCCCGGTCAAAGATGGGATGACCAGAGCATTGGGGATGTGGGGAGGGATGACAGTGGGAGTGACAGCGATATGGGGGAGGAGGGTGATCACAGAGAATTCACGCAAATCACACATGGTGGGTACGTATCTTCTTCTTACAGCTCTGACAGCAGTGATATTGTGAACATCGAGATCCCTGATGAGAATACAGCAGATGCGTGATATAGTAGAATTCTAGCTCGGAAATCGGAATGTGTTCGATGTGAGTTGTGTGTGGTAGTAGGAGCTAGTGTCGGCCTGATTCCCTCCAAAGAATTCTCTAAAACTAACTAATTCCCCCAGTGGAACGACCTTCCGGCGGAGCTTAAATCTGCTCCAAGTGTGCTCTCCTTTAAACAGCTCCTGGACAATTACATCTAACCTGGACAAAGAAGGACCACACGTTAACAGCTCACTGAGCGATTTGTGTGGAATCACGATCAAGATAATTGATGTTGAATATTTGATAGCGTTTAATGAATATTAATACCTTCGGCGGGTTCAATCATGCACTGTCATGAGAGGTACCGAAGTACAAATGGGACTGATTGCTGCTAGTTCATCCCAAAGGGGGGTTAATCTCTAGCAACCGTACATCACATCAGTTGATTCTGGCTGCTGGTACGTGTGATGAGTATCTGATGTGAGCACTGAGGGGGTGTCGGGACCAAAATCCTACTGAGCTAGGCGCTGTCCGCGGTGTATGGGGTGTATGCGGTATAGCGTATTCAAATTGATTCAAAGTGATGCTGCTCCCCGAATGGATCAATGTAAAATTTGTTTGCTATTTATCTGTAGAAAAATAACAATAGATGTATATTTTGGTGGTTTTATTTATATTGTAAATAACGATAGTTCTAATGAGTTGAATATTGATGTTCGTTGTGTGGTGCCTTGCACTGTTTTGATCCCAGTTCATTGTGAGAAAAAAATATCTTCTATTGGACATTCAAATTAAATTTGTCTCTTGGGGATGGGAAGATTGTTTGGCCCTCGATATCATAGAATATATTGACTCCTAAAAATATGCCATTCATCTTTATAACATAAATATAATGGTAGTCAGCGGCCATGCCCCACTTGTCGATTTGTTTTCTTCACAATTGGAATGCCCTACACAATGTTATTCCATCTGGACTAGTGACGTATACCAAAGACTTAATGCCTTGAGTTCACTGCCCCTGTATATTGACGGTCGGTGTAGGATTGATAGGATGCTATATTATTTTTATGTGAGGTCCTAATCATTACTTTGAGGTTAGGAG
>JAUOBX010262179.1:0-11439 GCA_032360705.1 Eupentacta quinquesemita
CAGCCGTGCAGTACCACGGACATTATAGGATAATCGAGCGTTATCCTAAGAACTTTATCATCGCGGTTAAGGGAAAGAGACAGACAGTGTCCCTTGACAGACTCAAACCAGCATACCTACCAGAAACCTGTGAACCTTCTCCGGAGGACACATCACGAACACTGTCACTTCCGAGAAGTAATGAACCCGCAGAGCCAACGGAGCAGCAAACTCCAACTCACCATGTGGCACGCCCGACGAAGCGGATGACGAACTGGAGCTGGGCCGACTTTACTACTGGTGAGCCCTCATCTCTATCCATTAGCCACTCTTTTACCGGTTCGAAGCATCCTGATAACGCTTGCAGTTTCTCGACCATCAGCAAGTCCTCAAAAGGCGATTGAGTAAATAAAAAGTGCTACTGTCAGTACTGTGAGATAAACCACTACATAAAAATTACGACAATTCATTAGCCAAATACATCGCGATTATTGATTCTCCTAAACTTGGAATATGCAGTACGTGAACGTCCTGAATGTTTTTGTACTAATCAATTGCGAATGTGGGAATGCCGCCCGACCAACTAGATTGTTCAATCAAAATGTTGCATGTGGCACTCTGACTAAACAAGCATTTTCAACTAGAACATTCTGTGAAAAATGTGTATAGTCGTTGAGATTGCAGATTTTCGACTTGCCTGGGATCGGTACCTTCCTCAACTAGTCTTTCAAGCTAATTTCTCCTCCTGTCATCTTTTTATTTCCCTTAGTAGTATGCCCATGGAGGGTATCGTACATTGTGATACATTTGTGGGTTTGCCCTTCCCTATACCGCCGATCCACCGTCACGTGTTTGATGCTCGGCGGCATTGTCGAGGACCACCAAATCACATCCATTGCCCACGTATGATCTGATGATTGTGAAAGTTTCGTGTGCGCCACTATAGATACTGAAATATTCATAATCGACATCACTCGGTCTTTAGGCAATAGGCCTACATATTCCAACAGTCTAAAACTCATCATGAGCGTGTATTGCCTTAAGGATCACCTCTTAAACTGTTACTACCAAAATGACCACAGTTATCTCTAGAAAACTCCAAAGCAGGAAATTCCCTGCCTCGTGTCCTGCCCCTTTCCATAGTTTTCAGCCCCTCTGCCAGGAAAAGTTACAAATCACTCGGCCTTACAGGCATTGGTCATTCTCTATAACTGGCTTGTATCTTGTTCAGGGCCACTTCAATTGCTGACATTTAATTGTGTGTTAACACTCCTATCTCTATGGTAGTAGCCCTGCAACCCAGTGTGCAAGGTCATAAAAGTGACTACAGAAACTGCAGGAGGCTGCTAATCCTTCCCGCTTCCCATACACTGTTTGGCCTGCTTTGTGAATACGTAAACATCATATACATGTGTATAAATTAGAAAAGTCCCATGCATCTCGTGTTCATTCCCTAAACACGTTATGAATTTGAATAAGTTCCCAAAGTGGAGGCTGAAATGTATACCACACGATCAGTAATAAAATGAAATTAAGAGTGTAAGTGGTCGCAGTGGATTCATATATCGAGTGCTTATCAGAAGTGCTCTCCCTCTTCCCTCGTTTCCTTGACAATGGCTGTGGATAGTGCATGTAGTTCATATAGTCATCCATGAGCGATTGGCCGCTGAACGCTGACGGATCACCGGTGACACTCGACCAAGTGCTGTAGTCCTCAATTATCTACGATGTAACACGATACGAAACATCCCGCCTCAACCTACCGTAACCTAATTTCGTTGGACCAGAATCAGAGTGAGTGTAGGAATACGTCGGTACGGGTGTTGAATCTAACTAGAGAACCAATGGTTCAGCAGCTCGAACCGGACAGATATTATTTATTGGTTGATCACTGAATTTCATGACCATCATCCGGGTTGTCACTGGCTGTCGTACAGCGCCAATGTGGCTCGTATGTTTGCATCCCCAGTATTTAGTGTACATCCCTGGCTGTTTTCACTAGTCTATTATTGCTGAGTGTGAGAGACTCCACAACCGCAGTCGGTGCAAAATGTTCTGAAGTATACAGTTACATGCGAAGGAAGCACTTTTCGGCAATCAACTCAACAAGCACAATATTAAACAGGACGGCGTCTTCATGTTCTAAGGTCACCTGAGTGAGGAGGTCAGGAAGGCCAAGGCTACAGCTCAAAGTCCATACAACAACAAGCATGTACCCCTGACTAAAATTCTATGGACGCATCATGTGAGCTGTTGTTTGCCGTGCTATCAAAGTCGTCATAGTTGCCTCATCGTAGATATTGTGTTAATTCCCTTCTGTCCTGTGGTCAAAGCAAGAAAGACTCCGAAAATCAGTTGGACATTGCATGGTTCAGACCTGTATGATGTGTTGAATCATCTCATTTGGAGCTCTAATGGAATTAATTTAACAAAGTAGAGGTATGAACTTCGTTGTTGTTATTGTGACGTTCTTGTCCAAGTGCCAAATTATCCACTCTGTGAATATTGATTCTGTGAAACTAGGCCCTACCGTACATTTCTCTTCCCAGCTTATATCCGTGAATGTACATACCATATTCAATCGATGACGTAACCTAATATTACTGTAACTCATCATTCTCCCTCTTCACCTCGATCTATATATATGTTCAATGTCAACACTCAGTCTCCCACGGCCTGTACATTCAACATCTTGAAGAGGTTGTACCATATTATTCTCTTCTGTTACTAGTTACAAGGCACTTATTTAATAACTATCTTGCATGTTTCACTGCCGAGGCACCTATGCTGTCGAGGTACGCTTCGAGTGGACGTATTAGTAGGTTTTGTTACTAGGTTGTTTTTGGTCATTCGCTATAGCCATCAAAGTTAGTCAGGCGGGTCGGCCTGTCTAACTCAGCGAATTGTTGGTCCAACATATATCGATCGTTGTGAATCGGATTTACCATGTCTCGTATTTTGAAGTTGTTGTCAGTCCTACCCGCGCGCTCCTTATTTTGTGTCCATCTATGGGTGTGGGGGGAATATTAAATACGATGTCCCTCACGTCTGTCACCCCGCAGTTCGCATCTGCATGATGCATGGCATGGAGTGATGATACATAACAATCTAACGCCGATTCGCCGGGAGCTGCAGTTCTCAGAATAGCGAATGTAATAGGCCTAAATGTGAACTATAGAAGAATGGAACGGTACATTAACCGCTGAGAGGGGTAGAATATGGTAGAATTCTTTGGGAACAAGCTACATTTTATAGTAAGGAAACATTTGTTGAACCCCCCCCCCCCCCTACGGAAATAATTGCTTCAAAACATCGTTCTGTCAATTTAATTTGGTTGACCAACAAACGATAGGGGGGCGGCCGAGGTGTATCACAGACCTCAGCTGGCAGTGGCAATAATCATACAGGGTTCGGCTTGAGCTGGGTTCGACTAACGTTTGACTGACATTCACTGCCTGGCGTTACTTTCGGTGACGTCTGGCAGGGTATCCGAGTCCCGGCAGCCCGGCTCTACTCTGATGCAGTGGACTCGGTAATTGTAGGGGGATGTTGCGGATCAAATGTCTCGTCAGTCCGCTGTACATCTCACTGTGAAAAAAATGTCGCTTCTCCAGGATCTGAGAAAATAGTTAGATACTAGATTTCACTGGTCGTTTTTTCGGATCAGAACGTAAAATCGTTGATCCGGGAGCAACTTGAGATTGGTGAGTATACCCCTGCCCCTCGATTTCATGTGAGCACTAGCCGAAAAGAGAAGGTGAGTTATCGCTGGTGCTCATCTATGATCAACACGGCCAGGGTTCCTTGATGAGCCTTATGTAGCTTCCTGAACCCGTAAAATTCACATCAAAATCAAATCGCAACACATCAATTTGCGATGAAATCAATTTCACTAAAAGTACACAGTGTTCCGTTATGAACTACAGAACTCAACTCGCCCTGCAACTTAGATCCTAATGACCAGGGCAGGTGGTCACAGTTGTCATTGACTAGTGGTAGATATTTGAATGTTCAGGAATTCAAGATGATCTGGGGCGACCTTGCAGTGTAATTTTATAGGTTAAAGTCACCAAGGTGGCTTATGTTTTTAGGCTGGCAAATTATTGCGGAATGGGTTTTACCCACTCGTGTGTTATGGATCGTATCCATGTTATAGTGTAGGCCATGGTCACGTAAGAAACGTTAATACATTCTCTGATAACCGTGTCGCGAGAATCATGCAATGAATAGTTTGTTCTACCTCAATGATCCGAACATATCTCTAACAATAATGCCGATAGACGGAATCGAATAACCGATTGGAATGGCTTGAATGCAATGCGGCTAAATAGCGTTGAACCATACTCACTGTAGCAAACAGAACTGAACATGTGAAGGTGGGTAACCCACTGACGAGTACATTTCTGCCTAAGTTATGCAAATGTGATCGCTGACGACCTGAAATGACCTCAACTTAATTACAGTGGTATATTTTATTTTCACCGAACTCCAAACCTCCACAAGATTCCGTATCAATCGGACAAAATGGAAGACAACATCCATCAAGTGATGTACACTTTCGAAATTGTATTAGTGCAGGAAAAGACAAATTTTGTACCAATCGGACAGAGCGTTAGAGAGTTATTGCGCAAAGGGCCAATGTTATTGGTAATGGAGACGGCAGCGGCTTCATATCCAAAACTATAATAATCCTGGCACTATTCGTGTTCCGGTGATATAATGAAATCGAGAACAAGTACCGGTAAATTAATAAATCAAAGAATATTCCATTCAATGGCGATATTATATTTGCATTTTGCGACCATGAATGAATGTAGCGTGAATAATATGATAACATTATCAATATATAAGAAATACAGACATTTTGAGTGAATTAAATAATACTCGATCATATTATAATTATAACGTGGGACTCATATAAACTAATGAGGTAAAGGAGAACTTGTTTACTATGATACTTATGAAAATGATCATTCCGATAAGGTTCCGCTCCGCATCAATGTTCTTATCACAAAGGTTGCGGAAACTGACGCACAATGGTTCAAATGTCTCTGTTGAAATCTCCGTTAGTGTATGGATCTGCCTGTAGTCAAGTATCATTGGCGTCCGTGACGCCAATAACATAACTAAGTATTTAGGCACGTTTATGATTCCTGTACACTTCCAACTACATATTACATATACATTTGTTATTGTTATGTTAGTATAAATTGGGCGAAGAATTAGAAGCTTCAACACCTAGTAGGTGGGGGAACTGCAGTTGTTCTAATAGTAGCGGACCGTTAACTCCAAACAGACAGTTAGTAAGTCAGGATATCTCCGTAGTAGGAACATTCAGAGCAATCAAACAACACTCCTCATATGCCATGTGGAATATCGTGCAATAATCTTCAGGCATCTGTTTAGAGTATAATCTAGGGAAACTGCAGTTATGTTCCATGCATGCATCTACAAATCTATAAAAGAAGACCGTGAACAGCAGATAAAGATAGTGTGGAAGATGCTGAGCTACTATTAGTGGATATGCACGTGCTATGTAATAGTACATACTACTAACTGATTTCTGGGTTCAATGAAAACTGCAGCAACTTTGTAATTATATGAACAGTTTCGATAACAGCAGAACCAAAGTTATATCAATCATCCACTAATTATAGTATTTACAATACATCGTCGCGGAATATTTCCAATCGCATATTTACACACACATTTTTAACATTTGGTCTAGAGTGCCCCTTGTGATAATGTATAAAACTGTTATCCACATAAATCAGGACTAGTGAAATCAGGAGATTCTTTCAGCCAGTTATGTTGTGTTCGATCAATTGTATAGTGCTCATCGAAACCTAGCTCAATTACTTGGTTGGCTACTGTATGATATATAGTGTCTTGTTCCTAAAGAATTTGGGGTTTCTCGGAGATACCAGTTAAAATATTCATGAAATAATATCAGGCCTACCTTATCAGTTTTAAAATAGGCTACTTTATATAAGTCCTTCAGCAAAGATCAACACATTTAGCATTAGCGATGGAATATATCGAGGTCACCACCTGTGGCCTTCATAGTTACACCATGATACACCTAGCTTAGTCAAATTTCAATTCATTCAATTGTCAACTAAGTTCGAGTTCACAATCAATTTAGATGTGGGCTACCTCGCCTGACAAGATACGACTGAACAAATTATACCATGTATACCGGGTTCAGTAGCACAACATAATTTTATATTTCATGTTTGCATCCAATAGAGCGTTATTTAGCGAATACACTCGCCTGGGTTATGTGCCAGTGTACAATCAAGGAAAAAGATGAACGCATCGCATTTTACAATGAGAAAACGAAGATTGGGAGGAAACTAAAACATGCAAAATGAACGATTTGTTCAGTCAAACGTCCTAAAAATAAGCTAAATATATGCAAGATGGAAGTGTCCATGTGTTCTTTAAAAAATGTGTAAACTCGATAGGAAAAGCTAGGAAACCGTGGTTTTTACAAGTGTAATGTAAGTGTACTTCATTCAAATTGTTGATGAATTTTGAAATTTCATGCAGTACCAGATTCATGGCCTTGGTAGCTTCGACATACGCTTCCTAATTCCCCCATTGTTGTTGTTTGTGTAATTTTGTTGTACGGACTATTCTGTGCTATTACAACTGTACCAAATCAATCAGCTTTGTAATGCGACAATGTGAACTTCCTCAGCCAACACCAGCATATAAACTATAAATGTCGAATAATGTTTCTCAATTAGGATTCCCTCTATAACGTGCACAAACATATAAGCAACCGCCACTTCACGCATGGCGTGGTCTACTTGCTGTGATCATGTTCAAATTGGTTATCGACACTTTTCTATTCAGAACCGTTCATACCAATTTAAATATGATTATGAAACCATCTGAGATTACCATTTGCTTGTTTCACTTGGAGCCATTCGAAACCGTTGGAGTTCAGGTTTAAATGGAATGTCACTCTGGGATGGGGTAACGTAAGAGTCATGCTGTCCTGAAATCATAGGCACCCACACGTACGTCCGTTTGCATAAACTCAGCATTGCCAGCATGATATCGTCAGTTTGGCGTCGATTTTATATACAGAACATGTGTCGATTTCCTGAAAGAGAGGGTATATCACGTCAGAGAGACAAAATGTGTGTTGACACCGATGTCCCGATCACTACTCTATTTATTTCAGGATTAAGCGTTATAAGGACTCTCCCGAACCAAAACTATACTAACCGTAGTTTTGGAAGTCTCTTCGGTCTACGTCATGAAGAATGAAGCAAGGAATGTTCATAACTGTTACATTATTTTGCATGTAATACATTTACATAATCATAATTGTCTGTAATATTCAAGTATACATGTGTGATGTTGTCATTATATGAGACGGAAACTGCTGTATGATCTGTCAATTAAAATACATAATATTTCGACAAGAGCATACAAACTAACCCCAAAGATCCGTTTGTTATAATTACCCGCTTTTCATCATTCAGAGTACATTCACCTCTTATGCTATATGTTACGTATATACGTGGACGTATATAAATTAATTAGTCATTCATGGAATTCTCAGGACAGCAAATATTGGCAGTCGTATCAATCACACACATATTGATGTACACAGTTGCATTTTCTCATTCCACTCTTCACATTTCATGCAATCTGGGAAGACGAGAAATCACCGTAGTCTAGAAACATAGCTAGTCTCTTATTAGAATATTGTCACACTCGACCAATGCGTTGGTCACTACAATAGACTAACTATAGAAGCGTATATTTCTGTTATTCTACTCACCAGCAGTATTTGGCTACAGGAGTACATCGTTTTAAATATGTATAATTATATTGGATTCAATGGATCCAATGGGGACTGGGGAGCATCGACCTTTGTAATTGCCATTGGCTACAATATCCTGGATTCAGAGGATGAGCTAGGCAATTACCTTCACACAATAATATCACACAAACGTGTTCCGTGACATGGTTTGTGAGTGAGTCTGTGGGTGAAGACTGTGCGTATCTATCACATCGTGCCGGGCAAATAGTATGCATTGCAAATTATATTGCACTATCACCATGGTTGGATATACTAACCACATATGTTTACAATATATACGGGGGTTTTGGGAAGTTACTTTCCTAACTAGACATCATTCCGAATAATTTCATACATTTAGTCTGTGCTGTTTTGTGACTGTTTTCTGCTGAAATCATATCACAGGGATCAATTGAAGAGGAGGTGGGGCACATCCCATCTTCTTAGAAACCCCTAAAACAATGGTACCGTTTCACGAAACTTGAATCATGTCTGTTCAAAGTTTGCAGAACGTATTGTCCACTCCTGTAGGACAGATACAGTTATTTCCTGCAGTTGATGATCGTAATGTTCTCGCCTATTTCCCGTCGTCGGCATTGAGAACCCTGGAGAACGGGAACAACTATTGTTATTCCGTGCCAGGGTCAATGTCACATGGACGCGTGTTAGTTTCAAGTGATGACTTATCAGGTATAGGCTATAGCCTCATTGTACTTCGTGGAAGTAAGTTGAACGTTCTCTGAGGTATACAGCAGATGCCATGCCGGGGTCTCAGTAGCATGCGATAGCAAGGCAACAACTGCTGACGCTGCTGGAATTTCAGTACCATCATGGACTCATCTCTGGTAAGTGGAAGATATTACTCCTGTGAAATAAAACACCAGCCGTTAATTGTCCCTAACGATGAGATAACGATCGCATGCTTACATCTCGTTTCGTTCCACTTCTTGTGGCAATCCGTTTCCTTAATAGTGGATTCAGCGAAAGGCAAATGCTTAGATACTTGGTGAGACAGATTGCCTGTTTGATATTACACAATAAACCAGAGGGCCAAACGGCTTAGTTATTCCTTGACTGCATTGACCTATGAGGGTCTCTTAATGTACCCACAACACAATAGTGCTCTTGTAATTGCCGGCTCAGACCAAGCATTTCAGAGGTATGGTGGTAACAGGAATTGCAGACTTTGACTCCTGATGACCTCTTAACTGACCCCAAAACAATAGAGTCTATGTACTAATTATGTTGTGTGGAACATATAGATGCCAAGTATGAGCTTAATCCATCCGAGTGGGGTGTGGTATTTTGATAACAGCAATAATTGCTGCTATTACATGCTATGTTACCTATATATAGTGTATACTGATCGTTACCCGTAAGTATTCAGGAACTTACAGTATTGCAGAGCAATCATATGATGTGTTTGACCGCACGGGTCTGTGTCCGTGTTTTTTTTGCGTATTTAGGGTGTTGTCTGGAAAATGGTAACAGCAGTCTTCGATAGCGACTCAAACAGCTCCTTCAAAAACCTAATTAATTTATATTACGGGGACGAGCAAACGATTACTTCTGATTGCGAACTATATTTGCGTGATTCGGATATTTTACTTCGAAGTGGAATTATTAAATCCTTCAAATGGTGATATCAGCGACCGACAGTTGTTTGCACGCGAAGCCGATGGCGTGACCGTTAACCTTCTGCTCTATTTTGTTCTCTTTAATTTAGTCTAAGGACGGTTTCATTTTTTTATTCAATTGAAACATTACATACCGTCTCCTTATTCAAGCACGTTAGCTGACCCAGATATCCAATACACTGGACATCTATTATTGTGTTCAAGTCATTAATGGTTGACCGTTCATTTGTACTTCTGCTCCTGAAGTAGCTTTTGCAGGTTATATGATTCTTTTCTTTTTTTTAAAGGCAGCTAATCCCCTGGTCAATAATAAGGAATGTAAACAATGTATCCGGATAAAAATATTTGCGATTATCTATTACGACGCCATTACCTTATCATTACGATTAGCCTGTGACCAGTGACGAGAACATATTTCTTGATTATAATACTCACCACCCATCTTCCAGACGCTGGATCCAATGTATAGCACTGCTTGTTTGGACCATTAGGGTACCACAGTACTGGATTCGTGAAAAGAAACAAAATGAAATTATGAATTGGATATATGAGACAGCATAATGTATCCACGGAATTGGTTTATCAAAATACTAAATGTAGAACGTAGAAACACGATTACAAATGGTGTTCTGCATTGGTGAACATCGTTGAATGTGATATATGCAAATATGGTTAATGACATGCAATGTAGTGTGAAAATACATCACTGCTGCGGTCATGAAAGGCCCCGACCCCGACCCCGAAAAAAAAAAGACCAACTATTTTTGATATGTAGTAATTCACCATGAATAATGTAAATGATTGATCTTATCTCATTCAACTATGACTGCGTCCTGCTATTCTTTGGATTAGAGAAGATACGGCCAACATGCTATATATTACGGTATCAAGTTATTTAGCAACATCCTAACTTACTGACAATATCAAAATTACATTTACCTTTCAACTTGCCAGATATCAGTGGATCTTGTAACAGACTGACTGGCAAATACTTTGGGAGAGAGCACCGGAACAAGCTATAATAATGAAACGAAATCAGGATCGATATATCGATATTATTATGAGAACGTTGTTCTATATAGGTGTAATGATCAACACCCTACACAAACACTACACGATTCACATAGTACCGCTGCCCAACCTGACCAAGTATTGTACAACTAGAAATGTTCATGTTATCATGTTTGATTTGTAAACATATGTAGTATATAGTATATACGGAGTAGGTGTGAAGCATTTGATATAGAAAAGTAGGTTTGATAAAATCAGACTTTCTCAGACACGTAGCCTTCGGTGATCCATGTCAATAATGAATACATATTGATCTCGCCGATCGACGAAATACTGCATTTCACATGTTAACTATCATCAGTAAGTGAACAAATACGGTAATAATAATGTTAGGATCACAAATATACCAATTTACAGAGTTTTATTAATATTTCTAAATTGGTTTTGAAGAGTATTTCAACACTAATTTACCTTTCCTTTCTACAATAGCTAACTGGGACAGAATTTCTGCTCAAACTGAGGATTAAATTAGTATACCACAGTCCAGTAACAGTTCATATTTATACACACAGGAACTGATGAGGAGAGGATAGGGGTTTGTTCACCTTGGTCACGTTCATCAATACGCATAGTCGATATTTTCTAATTTTATGAGAAAGCAATCTTTCTGGACTATTGTTTCATGTGTTAACGGCAATAAATGAAATTATATTAGGCAAGCATGAGTCGGTGGTGTTTTGTCGGCAACTATATTATGTAACTGACTCTGCAATCGGTAGGCCTATAGTTATTATTATTCTTGTGTTTTAAATGTGTATTCGTTTTTAATAAATTGTATATATTGTTTTTGAGAGGGGATCTAAGAAAAGGTTAACCGTTACGTGATCAATGTTGGAAGCACTAATGAGTTGTTTGATTTAGGGGATAAATACGAGGGTGCCGAGGTCTCTCATTGCATTTAAGACCGATGATGACGTCATCGTAGACTTT
>JAUOBX010262290.1:0-11437 GCA_032360705.1 Eupentacta quinquesemita
AGAATAATTAAATAGGGAGAACAGTATGGCTGATGAACACTGCATCCTTTGAAAAATGTTTTGTGAAATGTGAACACATTTTGTGTATTACAAATCATTGTAATCGGTTGCGACAATGGTAGACATGGTGCGATGACTTGGTCGCCTATCTCTATCGTTAAATGTGTGGTCTTCTATCATCCAATTGAACTCCTATATCGACATTCTTCAATAATATGATTAATAGTAATGATGATAGTGGAAACAATTATGATAAAACATAGTAACGCATCATTGGTTTATACGGTAAAAACACCAGTTAATTGTAAAGAGTATATCTCAATTAGTCTCGATGCACTCGTTTCCAGAATACCATAGTAAACCAATAAGGAGAACAGTATGGCTGAAGAATACTGCATCCTTTGAAAATGTTTCATCAAATATGAACATATTGTGTGAAATACAAATTGTTGTTATCGGTTGCGACAATACTATACATGCATGAAGCATCGTCCTGGTCGCCTATCCTCATCGTAAACAGTGGTGGTCTCCTATCTTTCAAATGAACTTCTCTATCGGCATCCTTTAATTATTAATGACAATAATAATAGCGAAAATAATTATGATAAAACATGATAATGCATCGTTGGTATATGCAGTAAAAACACAAGTTTTTTCAGTAAATATATTCTATATAGTATACCATAATTAACCAATAATAGAATAGTATGGCTGATTAACACTGCATCCTTTAAAAAAAAGTGTTATTTAATGTGAACACACTCTGTGAATTCCAAATTGTTGTAATCAGCTGCGACAATACTAGGCATGAGACATAGGCTTGGTCGCCAATCTCTGTCATAAAAAGCTTATGTCCCCCCTCTTCTTCAATTGATTTCCTATATCGGCAATCTTAATAATATTATTAATCATTGTTAAAATAACTACCATAATGAAACATAATAATGCTGCGTATTGCAAGAAAATAACAGTTTTATTGTAGAAAGTGGGCCTATATCTCATTCAGGCACGACGCACTCTCTCTCAGTATACCATAGCAACCACTAAATTTAACACAGCCCCTTATCATCTTGTTATGTCATAAAGGTCGACCAAGGTCGACCCACATTTTTCGCAGAAATAAACTGTTGCGCGGCCTTGATTTAGTTGTAATTTAGGAAATGATAATGAAAGCGGGTGGTGTGTTTACATGCCCGTTAATTAGGTTTCCACATAAAATCCCAGTGTGGAAACTGTAGCACACAAACAATTTCTACGCAGGACGAAAGGTTGAGCTGTTGCACTTACAGTCCTTCCAAAATTGACAAGAAGTATTAATGAATCAGGATTTGAATGGGAGAATGCTGAGGGCAAACTCCCTTCTTATAGTGATCTGGGCTACTACCACGAATATGACAGATAGACTTCACCTATATAGATAGGTCAATGTGGATTGTGGGAAGGGGTGAAAGCGTACACACATCTCAGTTGTGTTAACGATGGTATATTTCCAACAATTTGTGATCCGATTTGTAATCAAGGTATGGAAATCTATCTCTCCATTTCAGCACGATGTTCAAGTTGGTGAGTGCACGCATCATGATTTTTCAGGAGACATGTGATTTACCCATATACTTTTTGCATAATTCCAACTATTTTGTCGCTACGAAACTCAGAACATATTTGTGATTACGGTTTTGTTCACAACCTCGACATGTGGCTTTAACAAATATTTGTACTGCTAGTACGTCGTCAATGGTGTGACAACACATCATTCGGGTGGCTTAGCCACAATTTCCAGGATTATTGTTCCTAGTCGGACATCAGTATCAAGTTTGGTGGGGAGTTTCCTTCCAATCGTCTATTGATTTTATCAGTTGATCCAAATTGATAGGGTCTGATTCAACAAGATGGCCGCCAAAATAGAGAAATATCATACATTTGGCGAGAACGTCAGAAATGAAACTAAAGAGAAGTCACTGTATGGGTTTTCGCCACTGGACAGATCTGGATCATGTCATACTGTCCCGAGAGGTGACAGCCAAGATCCAAAATTACTGCCAAAAAAGTCGTAGGCTATATATAGCTATAGATGTCGGAGATGCACGAATGAGAAGTCGATTGAGGTACTGTTGCAAGATAGCTAGCAGAATCGAAGATAGCCAAAGGAATGTAACATTATATAATATCATCATTCCCAGACCCCCATTGCTGATCAGTATCACCGAACAGTCCTTAAATGTGCAAACGAATCCATGCTAGCGTCTTGATCACATGTGATGGGAAACTTACCAGTTGTAAGGATCAATGAGCTTCCAGTTGCATTTGAGCACTGGTCGACCACACGAGCAAGACTTGCCAGACTTTCGATACCTCCACGACGTTGATCCGGAACATCCAGCGGACCCCGATCACTATAACAGTCTAATTGATGAAATTAGGCGTATGACCGAGAGAAATAGTTGGTCAAGTACGATACAGATTATCCATTGCCAAGAAGGTAATTTAGTATCTTGTAAGAATATGTGAGTGAGATGATATGTTCTGTATGGTTGGATTTCATCAAGAACCTTGCCAATGGTGTATATAAATGAAGACAGGAAATACGTGATGTTGAATACTGGCCGAATGGGTTTAATCCACACAATACATCAACTTGATGCTATTCTTGAGTTGTATGGGAATCCAGTAGCCTTGGTCTGCGTAACGAATTTACTCTAGAGTCTAGAATGTAAGATGTTATTCCTCCGCTGTGTTTAAACACGAAGACTAATGTGAAGAGGTTTCCGTATCCTTTGCATCGGGACAATGTGTTTTGTCCCTTGATCATTGAATAAAAAAGTAACGTTCAGTTTGATATCTGTTGTAAACATTGAGACCTAGTGCCTAGTTTTGTCCCATTATTTGTCATATACATTTTTGAGCAAGATATGCCGCCTAATGATAGCTGCACCTAATAAAAGGTATTTTATTCATATCTGTAAATGAGCGAATAATTATCATGGCGGCTATGACTTCTTAGCACCATTGAAGTTGATCTGGTTCCATGTTCCTTCTGTGGCATGGGGGCACGAGCTGCTGCGTCGTCGGCTAGAGCTGCTGACGGCTTTCCGGAGCATCGTCGCAGTCCATCCAACCATCGCAGACGCGATAGGTCAAATCAATTATTATCACGCCTAGAAATAGCGAGCTTAAGAACAAAATGGCAGACCTTGATTTATATCACAAATGGATGTAGGATAAATATAGGCGAAATAATCCAGATGATCCTTCCACGATACCGCATGTTCGGAGGCTACTCATAATCACGACTGTGATCACGCCCGACGATTTTCTATCCTTGTTGGAAACGAACAGTCTATATTTAGACGCGAGCTTCTGAACGAGAAGTCTAAATGCCTGGATGTATACCAGTTTGATCAATTGTTTCCGTGATAATTCGAGGAACAATTTGGTGAAAGTTAGCCTACGTTGTAGTTCGAAGCTCAGCAAAATCTAGTTCAGCGTTTAGTCTCCAAACTGGCTGATGCCGTCTGATATTGAGGAACATCCTTGAGCGTTTCCCTCTTCTGTTAGAGGGAAGCAGACGGTCAAGGACAGCGCCGGTCCATTGTTAGATTCTGATTCAGGTAACACACTCGGTGACAGTCAGGAGATGTCTCGGATACTTGACCACTATTTTTCGTCTGTTTTCACTCAAGAGAGCTTGGACAAATTTGGTGAACTCGTTGTTAGTGTCTTCTGATGATATATAATAATATGGTGTGTACGCCTGATTTGATCAAAGAGAAGCTGCTGAAACTAAATAGTAATAAAGCTCCTGGCCTGTGGCCCAAGAAGTCGCTTTAGCATTTGCCATTCAAACAAACCCGCCATTCATTACAAACATGTACAAGTGTGGCTTTTATAAATTGTACAGTTTAAAAAAAAGGTGGATCAACTCAATGCGTGTTAGAGACAGGACAGTTCGAGAAAATATATAAATAGTTAACATATGAGGCTAACCTCTTGTTATCAATTTGCACTAGGTTATTACTCAAATATCAGATCCCCAGGAGCGTGGGAACGTGCAATCAACGTCACTGGCCGCAACTGATTGAACGCGAAATACACATTTGTCAACATGTCATGGTGTAAGGTTATAGTTATATAGAGTTGATATTCTAAAAATATAACAATAATTGAGCGGAGTGACAGAATGAATCTAGGACAAGAAAAATGTACACATGTGATGTAATCCGTGGCTTACTCGAATGACGTCCAGAAGGCAAAGAACGCGTGGATCAATCATGTTTTCGAACGAATATGTGGAGGCACATGGGTGGCAATCCCGGGAGAACGGGAAGGGAATTCCCCGTTGCTTTTCGACATTTCACGCAGTAACGTTTTGAATTATATAAATATCGTTTCTCCCCCAGGTGCAATATTTTCAGCAAATCGATGAATTGTTTCCATATTGTCGCAGTTTTGCTGCGGATATTTGCATCATAAATGGAAGGCACGTGGCAATTTGGAAGATTTATGGCTAGTTGTGGCAAAAGTCATTCCTCATGACATTCTAACATCACACATGCTAACATTCTAAACATCACTTTACGCAACGCAAATGTATGGTGCGTTCTAGTGTGTGGCTACCTACCATACAATACAATGACGTGTATCAAATTCCACGATGCATTATTAACAGGGAGTGGAGCGTGGTAGCCTGGTTGGCAGTGCAGTGTCGCAATGTAAAACACCATAGTTGGTTGGACTATGTGAGCTCATCAGTACAGTACAGAATATATAACGACCGACTGAATCGCACGACTTCCCGAGCTCGGTTGGACATGTGATCCAAGATGCTCATTGTTCACTGAATACCAAAATGCTCAAACTCAGAAGAGTGAGCTATGCATAATGCTACGATATCCATTTCACATTGTACACTCCCGCTATTGAGAGCGTAATAGGACAGACTTGCAGCAACAACACATAAGTTATATCAGCTTCACACCCAAGGCATGCTACTATTTTGCTAAAACAAATGATCTTGCCAGTTTGGGGAGGCTCCCTCTTAATTTTAGCTCACGGAATAGGAATAGGAACTTGGGTAAGGTTCTTGATGCGGTGATAAGGTTCTGTGCTGGTACGCGGCAAGCCAATTTACCTAATCCAACTATCCGTTCTCCGCCATTTGAACGTAGTCCGCTTCCAATGTAATTTGATATCGACCTATAACTATTGATCGTACGCTGAAATCGTTGATATTCGGTAAACAAAATGGAAGGTGTCGACTTGTCAGAACTAGGTTTGAGTAAGGACATGACTCGACGAAAAGTCACAACTTGCCGGACGTACATAATATTCAATAATATTCTACAGTGAAACTTCTGTTGAAGACGATACTTAAGATTCACCACGGTGCTACCTGTTCCATATGCTTAGCTGGTCAATCGTATCTTCATCCATCGGGTTCTTTATATCATATGTTGCAGGCAAGTGTAGTGTCCCATCGAGTGTTCAGTATTCGCAGTATGTATTTTATTCAAAACTGATGAAAAGACAGATGGAGCAGTAGATGAAGTGCTTGCCATTGTCATTTCCCCATTGAACTGATATTATCTCTCAGACCATACCGTGAATATAGAGAGTGCCTTGATTTGCAGTTCTAGTCTTACAATGATCAATTGCACTCCATTATCCTTTTCAGGGTACATCCATGACCTTCTACCAATGAGAAACATGGGCGAACACGTGAAGAATATACTGAGCAATTACATCCACACCCGCAGCTGCCCAGTCATATGCAACACACACGCCGCATTCCATGGTTAACCATACCATCAACCATACCACAGATCTTCGCAAGAGAAGAGCCAACCATCATCTTCATCATCATCACATTGAACATTCACTCGAGCATGACGAGGACTCCACACGATCATTCCGATGCAGCGCTGTTGCTGGAAACGCCCATTTCATCTACAAGTATAGCTAACAGGTATAGCAAATATAGCGTATATAGGTGTAGCATTTGTGTGACTGCGTGAATCGCTAACTAATGGCCCAACCAACATGACGCAAGTGAACACGCGTCCCAATATTCACCAATTACCTTAGTCCCGACTAATGTCATTGCTGAAGATTGTTTCAGTTTCGGGTTTGTTCCAGCGTTAACAGAGATTCTGAACGAATCGAGTCGATAAATGACGTCCGTGCAAATAAATTATTCTGTATTTGTGTCAATGTTCGTCAATCGGGCATCATGTAGGTTGTTGACTTGTTGCACCCACTACGTGAGTTGAATAACCGTGTATACCTTGTTACGCCATCGGGAATGATTTTATATTTGTAGTTAAATCTTCGTTAGCTGAGATCTGATTATCAATCAATTTCCTGTGCTGAAATCGCGGAATCTTTGCGTTTTCTATTCATACTCGAACATATTGTTTCCGATGGCCATTAAGTTCTGTAGAACAAATCGAGTTATGATTCAGTTGCTATAGTCAACACCAGTTTCATGTAACGAGATGATGAGTTACTGGCCATGTTAATTATTTAATTATCACTCTACGCGGCCCGCACGAGCTATGCTAGACGTGTGTATGGAGACGACTGGGGCAGAACTATATCTGATATATCTATATATAGACGAGCTCTATTTAGTCGCCACGAGTCATTTGGTACTATACCTATGCGCAGCGTGAAAAAATTAGAGCGAGTCATGAGCCATATGCATTTTGGACATTTCTTTTGGTGTTCATATTTAATCGGGATGGCCATCAATGATTCCCATTGTGTTAACCTATTGTAACCAAGTTGAACGATTGCTATCAGTGTTAATCGATTCAATGGTGTATATTGGAAAATATGTTAAAATAGTGATATATTCTGCTTAATTCTATTAGTTCGCAATGTGCTCCAGTCTGAACCTTAAATTGGCTAGACGAATGGTAAAAGTGTCAGAGTGTGACGCAGTGTATTTATGAATGCTATGGAGATGTAGGTGTTCTGACAACCATTCTAACGAATAAGCTATCAATACACACTATTAGAAAGATAAACAGTTTCCTCTCACTACCTTATCCTGCCCATTCTTTTTTGTCATCAGGTAGAAGTTATTTCGGACATAAAGCTATAATATAAATTGTTGACAGAAAAATCACGACAATATCGACCAACATCTTATAAACATCTATAAACGTCCAGGAGTTTACCTTTGGTATTTGCTATATGTAGCTTCTCTGTTGTAGTGAATTACCCTGATATCACCTTGCCTCCCCATTTACCCGATTAGTCACATAATATCAATATCATTGGGATCAATTCAATTCGTTTCTATCTGAAAACTCTCTGGTACCGAGGGAAGAGAATTGAATTTATCACCTTACTAAATGTTATCGTATCCTTTCAAGTGTTCCCGCAAGTTGTCGCTGTTCATTCGTACTTTATAGACGTGTAAACATCATTACCAGTGTTTGACGTTCCTGCAGGGTTCACAAGGAATTTGTTGAATGGAGCGAATTGTCTAATCCGACGTCTGTGGTGGGAATCTGAGGTTGTTCTTAGGCAATATTATGCATGAAGTATAGTCACTTTTGCCGCAACTTCAAACACACTATCATAGGCGAGAGGCAATGTGTCAGCAGTGAATTGTTTATATGGAGAAGTAACTCATTAGAGTAACATAAATATGAGGTATGTAGTATCGTGTTATGAGAAGCACCACAAACATATACATCGGGATATCTCTTCTCCGCATGAGGATGCGCAGTTTTGATACGTAGGTAGGCCCAATTTGCAGGGCGTGCATAGCGATAGTTCGCAATGACATAATAATAGGCCTAGTACATATTTCCCTACAGAAGAAATTTCATATTATGTTGATATCACGTGCCCGTGCATATATTATATTTGCCGAGAGTCATTCAGGTTCGACTTCAGTTATTCTGATACCTACTCTCTGGGACACACCTCATATACTGAAGTTGCTGAAGACAACATTGCTATTGCACAATGCTTTAGTGACATCTCCAGGATGTCGGAAACACCATTATTATACTAAGTCCCCAGATAGCAGGCACCCAGTGAAACGTTGTCCGAACGCTGCATCGTCTAACGACGGAGCGATGAGCCGCCAAACTGCGGCGAATCGCTGTAGTATGTTTTAGCAATAGCAAACCCGCCGCCGGAATTCCGCCGGCAAGCTTACTGGGTCATACAACACAGGTACTTGGGACCAACGAAGCGAACATGTTATAATTGGTATACAATTTGGTATGGATTTAGGATATTAAAGACAATTGTATTTTGTTAGTGATTATTGCATTCTGTGTTTTATAACAATGCGTGAACCAATAACCTAACATGTACAGTCTATCAGCGGCGTTCACATCCTTCCCTTTCGGCAGTTATCAATTAGGGTCTTAAAATTTGGATTTTCCCGTGTGTTTGACATATTCTCTTTCTATCAGTGCCAGTTAAAAGAAATTATGTTACATGACTCTTCGTCTTCGAAATCACAGCTCCACACACGCGTACTTGTTCTCAAGAAGCATTATAGTAAATCATGGCAAATGTTCGTTTCATCAATCGAAACAGACAAAACAGCAATGTATAACTATTGTTCATTCATACTTTATGATTTTCCGGAATTGTGGGGGCTAAATAAATCGCTAGATGCTCTCGGGCTCCGCCCCGTGTACATTATCTAGTGGGTAAAACACGCTCGACCGTTAATTAACCCCTTATTCGTGTCATTCTATCCCACTTACAAGGGACGTATCATTGCCTAACATTCGATACATTCATATCACAGTTCCGGATTCGAGCATTCCTAAACTGCGATTTCTCAATATCCAAATATTTATTTTGCATTTTCGTCACTACGAGAGAGAAGAACAAATGCACGCTGCGTTTGATCGAGGGTAGTCGTGCTTCCGGGCCGAACCCCGGTGATTCTCCTATCTCAAACAGGATGAATGTATACTTCACGACATAAGGCAGTACTTCTATAGGCATACACATATCTGTCCTGAAATGGGGTTGTGTAATCAACAGAGTTCACATTATTCAATATACATATTTACCACATAGTGGTAGAAGTAAACACTGTTACGTAAGGAGAAAACGTGTGAATCAATAAGCATGGCAACTGCTTAACAATGTGGTCACTAGCATATTTCATTTACTGTTCCTCTTGGGATAAAATCACTGATCACTGATTAGAACTAGGTAATCGTTGTAACTTTTATTCCAAAATATGTAGAGACTACTCAGGAATTGTGATACAGTATTGATTGTTCTTTATTGTTATGACTGTGGAACAATTCCGGGAAAAGTGTTAGCGTAACATTTTTGTGTTTCAGTGCGTACCGTCTCACATATCGTATCGTATCTTATCCTTTCGTAAACTCTGCAGAACTTGGAACAATTCTGTTTGATATGGTGAAGACAACAATTTTAGGACTTCTTCATAACATATAAGTTGAGTCAAAATTACAGGAAAAGATTTATATCGTTATGTTTATGATGTTTCGACGATAAAATGAAATGAAATTATAAAATGTTGTACTATGTTCCAAAGATATTCGTCACTACGCAAAATGAAAAATTACCGATGTAAAACGGATGAGTGTAGTGACGAATCCTACAATCATCACCATGCGCAATGAAAATGCATCGTTTTGAAGAGCTTCTATGATCATATGCTACATTGACTTTATGTTTAATAATGACGAATCCTACTTTCGTCACTACGCAAAATGTGTTTTCAGGAGAAAGAGAAACGTCAAAACCCAATTGGTAATTTGTGAACCCCGGCATAAGATTTCATGCCCTCGAATTTGGCATTTATCTAACAATCGACTGGGAATTCGGATTTGCTATAGCGCCAAACAGGGGTCGATATGTTCTCAAAATAACCAATGAACTCATAACCAAACAGGAAAATACTAACAACAAGTGACAAGCGAGTCACCTATGAATTAGACCTATTAATATTTATAAACATTAGAACAGTCGATGAGTGGTGGAAACAGTCTGCTCGATGGATAAGTCATTGTTGGTAAGGTGATATCTTTATGCACAATACCCCATTGTAATTGCAGGAAAAGACATTACACTATGTTTGGAAATAGTATACAAAAAATGTACTGAGACATATATGCGCAGAGAAATGTGTGTGCTCTGTCTGACCAGTGTTATTAATTGACGTATAATGCATGCTTACATCGAAATAAGATGTTATGATAATCCTACAAGAAACTGGAAACCATTTGGATAATAGTAGCAGCAAGACGTACATGTTACACAGTGACTTCCAAGGTTATAAAAGTAATGTTATTCCTTCCATGATTACAAGATACTCAGATAGATGATGTTTTATATTTCCCTGCCGCCATGTAACCTTCGGCTTATCGATGTTCCCCTGATACCATCATGATGATTTGCCCTTTCTCGATATCGGATTTAGTGTTTCGTCTGTGCTTTCTGTTAGGAGTACAATTGCATAATAATATTTCTATTTGAAATATATACATATTATATACTAAAAAGAGGCATTGTATTTGGCCCAGAAGGGCCAACAGAAAATAACAGAAACCCAAACACTCGAGGTTTCAGTTCTAATTCCGGGCAGCACAGTATTCTTGAACACAACACGGAAACCATAAGCAATGAAAATATGTCTAAAGGCTATATATAGGCTATATATTTTAACTGGTGCAGATTGAATATTCAACGATTGTGGATAACGCATCATATAGTTTCTACCAAGCGTACTATAATGTAGAAACTAATATAGCCAAAATAGCCAATTTGAATCAAATCTTCCACCAATGAGCATTGGGTTTAATTTACATCAAGGTATATATACTTAATAATACCCAAAGCAATAATACCCAGATGCCAAATCTCTCGCCATATTTAAGCAGCTTTTGAAAACACATCATTTTAGGCTCCTAACGTAATCTTATCTTTTTCTCTTCGGTGTGTATTTGTCCAGTTGTTTGACCCTCTGCCTACCACGGCTGTCAAATTTACAACATCCCAGTCCCGATCGTTAGCCCTATACTGGCCGATGTATCCAATAGGCCACGGGGGCTCTTGTCGGTATGACACGCCGTTCGCAACTAAAGTAGTTACCCCAGATTCGCGCCGAGTGGTTACGTGGGCATCGAGGCGTGACACGCGCCATTGAATAGTCGGCCACAGCAGCGCCCTCAAGCGAGATACTGGCCATTGTCGCGCGTAAGCCTCGCCTGGCTAATCCCGCCTGGTATGTAAAGACTTAACATGCAGGCCTGTGATCATGTCACTTGATAGGGAGACGCTCGGATAATTTTTGACAGATGGGTAATCGGCTTGTCTAACCCCCTGCCTACCACTGCTGTCAAATGTACAACATCTCAGTCTCGATCGTTAGCCCTATACTGGCCGAGGTATCATATAGGCTACAGAGGCTCTTGTCGGTGTC
>JAUOBX010262401.1:0-11437 GCA_032360705.1 Eupentacta quinquesemita
AGCGCAGTCTCACATGAGTATGTGGTGGGATAAAGACATATCTCATTTATCTCGTTATAAAATTGATTCCTTCCTGATAAATATCCTATTAATAAAGATATCTTTGGGCTCGGGGAAAGGCAATCTTTAGAAACGCCCCTTCAATCACGAAACATCACTAATATATCTCCCACACTTTATGACAATATCATAGTAGGAAAACTTGTAATAATATATTATTTCAACAAGTTATGGCAGTTTTTTTTTAAATACCCCGTAACAATGAGTCAAATTGTCAAACAAAGTGTCATATTCCGTCTGTTTCCGAGCGTTTACCCGCTATGAGCACGCGCATTGAGAGAAGTGAACTGGCTTATATTGACAGTGCATGCGAGGGCTCCACAATAGCCTGTGGTGATTGGTGCTAATGATATCATGCTGTCACCAGTGTCACCCCCGACTGATTCCCAAGACAATATAAGGCTTGGACGACTGGATAGAAACCTTGAAAGCTCACCCAGCCGCCCCCTTCTAAACTTTTTAAGCGAAATGATATATTCCAGCTAAACATAATGTGTCTTTCTTCAACGAAAGGTTACTGTAGCTCATGACTGCCATCATGTAAAACTGACTATAAGGAATATAATGCGTATATCCTTACTTCGGTTGCTATGAACAAATACACGATGCAATCCAATGATGCCACGATAGGTCTGGTGCCACCCTGTCTCCACCCGATTCGGTAAGGTATAGAGCCGCTTAGTATTGAATACATGGTGTTGAACAGTTAAACACTGTATGCTGAATTACAATTGATAATTATATCCCAACATATAATATATCACAAATAATGAGAGAGTCACTGCATGAAAAGTTATGCTTCGATATTAGTCGTGACTGTTCATTATAACTATTACTAACAACAATGTCTGAATTCAAAGTTCTTCGTCAATATTATTTAGTGGCTGATCATTATAACTATCTCGAATCAGGACACGTTGCAGTCCTTCAGTCATTGGTAGTAGTATTTCGCTCTAACGATGACCCCAATAAAATCACGGGCAACCGATATGAGCGGACAATCACGAAACGCCTTGTTGGGTGACGCTCCAACTGCGCTTCAACTGGGGTTTATTATTGAAAAGCAGCACCGAAGTATGCAGCTGTCACAAAGAGCATCTTTCTTGCACATCATATTGTAAGTGCTCTGACGAAGATGACTGCTGGAATTAATACACTAGGAAAAGTGATGTTCCAATTGGAGATGAAGATGTTGAGGATTGTTAGCATGTGGATCATGAAGGTGAAGACCATGAGGATGGTGGGGGTTGTCTTCCTGACACTGATTACCTAGATGACGAGTGGGAATGAAAGGTTAGCATTATTAGACCATACTAAACCTCGTTTGTGACATAAAATCATTGCTCCTACTTTTGTTTTTATATTTGAGATACCTCCAGATTCGTCACATACTCAGTATATTACTTTCTCTTACTCAATTCAATACAAGGTATGTAATAATAGAGGTATTATACATTGTTGTAGGGAACGCGGTCCAAATGGCGGCCATTTTGGATTTATCCAAATTACAAAAATTGCTCAAGGTTGCCTGTTTGGCAACCAAGCTGAATTTGTTCTAGGATCCGATTAGAATACAAATCGACAATAAAAGTTCATAGGAAAGAACATTTCTAGGTTACGTCATTGTAGGTATAGGACTGTCTACTGGACTATAGTGCAGTTCAGCAGGCATCAATGTCAATAAGCGATGGTACAGAATGTTAGACACACTAATCAATATGATTCAGGGAATTAGGGTTGGGGTAACACTCTTATGGGTCACATTGATTAGTGTGTCCAACATGCTGTGACGTGATCAATTCCTTACAGGGCCTAGTAGCATAATTTGCTAGCTCCGCTTGTAAGGCCGACTGTACATCCGAGTGTTCATGTTCACGCCTAATCAAAACCCAAGAGTGGTGGTCACAGGATGCGGTGGCGTGAACTTCCTTCGAACAGTGCCTGTTCACCTCGATCACAGATACGCGGGAATATTGACAAAGGCCAACACAGTTCTCCTAAAATTGATTTAATGGGAAAAATGCTACATCACCATTATAGCAACAATGGTACTTTTTTTTTTAATTCGAACACAAATTAACAGGCTGAACGTGAACCGTATGTCACACAATAACTTATCACAAGAACCATCTCACAGCTTTTGTTGTTATGTCATCAACTTTTGTCAAATCACTCTTTAAGTTTTCGATAATAATAAAAATAAATGTGCATCTATGAAGCGTTTGGGTTATCCTCGGTTATTTGCACAATGTGGATCTGCGAGGATACTATCACGCCAAGTAAAGGGTTAATAGGGCATATTATGTAGACGGCACTTAGTTTCCGAAAGCTAAGCGATTCCTAAGAACAATAAGAAGAGTGCATTGACATAATTAAAGCAGTTATAGCGAAACCAGCCGGACCATGCAATCTCGTTGAGTCATCGCGGAATGCGCATATATTTTCATTGTATACAGACTGACGAACGGGTGTAGCTTAATGTATACTTGGGTGAAGTCTAATAATAAATGGATACATATTACGATTCGCAAGTATATTTACCTATCCAATTAGATACAACGATGCTTTCTGTAAGAAAAATACAGTGGGCCGAGGGTTTGTTTTCTCACAAAATGGAGAGAGATAATCATAATTCACGTGGGCCATAAATAACCAATTCGAAGGGCCCACCCAAGCCAATTGATGAAGCAACGTTTACCATTACAGTTCAGCGTACCAACCGGGGCTTCCGGGAGGATTCGTACTGAAGATATACAAACAAATCACTTCAAACAGTTATATGTTATCATTATACAGTCAATCACGTATTGACTGTTGCAATTCCATATGATAATGATCGGTATATAATGGTAGTCGCTATTGTGGAACACTGAAGGATGAAAACATTTTCAGGCACTGATTGACTGAAGCTCATGCAATTCAGTCTCAACAATTTCGCAGAACCTTGTGTGGGAAGTCATGAATCAGTTGAGGTATGGCATCATCGATTTTGCAAAGATCTATTTACCATAACCTACATTGATTAGTTGTAAATCTCCGCGAACATCGCTTTTTTTACCTGGATATACCTGGATGGCCACCCTTTCCTCCGAATTCGGTTGACCCCCAGGAGGTAGAGAGAAAGGCTGACTGGGATGGAATAGCTATTGACCCTTAGATCCCACAATGTTTCAAACAGAAAACAACAGACGATGATTGATAGTACCTCCGAAACGTTTTACATCAATTTAGATTTCAGTAAAGACTAAGTCATATTTTGATGGCCAAGGAATGCCCTGGGCTCCATATACTATAACTCAAATAAAAGCAATGTCAACACTCATTAAACCGAAAACGTTATACATACGCACGCCGAATAACCCGTAAATTCCTTTCGAACATCGTCCTCTGGGATATTATGAGGAATGACATTCTCTGTGTTAATACAGCAAAGGAGCATTCTGTAGCTTTCTCACTTGAATATTCATTTAAGTTCCCAACGATGTGAAGAGGATTTGTATATTCTTTTCTATCGAATGTGTATCTGTCTCCTCAAGTGTACGACGTTGGCTTACATGCGGAGATGGGTGATTCGGAGGTATAAGTGAATTTAGAAATCAGCCTGTCCAGTTTAGTGATGCATTATTAGACGTGGTAACAAATTATATTTACATTTTGAAACTGTTGAGATCAGCTAACCTCCTCCCTTTTTAGGCTTATTATAATAATACCAGCTGAATGTATGATTGTGAACATGATTTATGAGTAGCACATATTACGAGATTTTTTAAACAAGAAATATCATACGAATAAAAACCCTAAAGTACCTACGACAGCTGTACATCTTCGACAGAAATGATGGGACACTACAGTACTGTTGCACAACTGCAGTGAAGAAATAGCGGCACTGGAACCCGCACACACAATGGCGCCAACGGATCGTCAAATACCAATATTGATTGGGTGAGCGGAGGGTGTCCCATGTATTTTTTGCGAGGACTGTAGCTTGTCAGAATTACCTGCTATTTCGTTTGACATTGGGGCAATAAATCACATTTATTAGCTACAGAACTGAAATGAGGAGCTAGGTATCGCACAATATTTTCATTAGTAGTCAGGAGGGGAGGTACGGTGCTCTATTCCTAGTGGAAATTATTGCACCATTTCTGCGACCGTACAGTTCTTCTACTGATATAATGATATAGGTCACAAGTTGAAACACATTGGCAGGAATAATTATATGGGGATGACACGCCGACCTGATCAATTAATATGATTATCGCGATACCAATCAAAAGTGCACCTCCGTTCTTTATCGGAGTTTAGGTTTGCCGATCTACCCGAGTAGTCTCACCTCTCATAATGAAACCCAGGCAGTTTTCCATAAGTCATACCAACTGCGGTAGCTGTACTCTAGTTGCGGGCTTTGGTTTTAGTGTTGGCCTAGGCATGGGATGCTACAAAGCCTAACAACTTCAAAACGTTCAATTGAAATCGACCGCCTATCAACACCACGACAACTGCGATTCACTGATAGGAAATACACGAATCTTTGGTGATTCGACCAATCACCAGTCAATTGTCGACAATAGAAATGAATCATGAATACTCTCTCAGCAATGTAATATCCTTATAGCAGGTACGTCATTTGTTTGATATGGCTCATTGATTACTTTTATTATTGGACTTCAAAGTCGTTCAATACTCTCGCAGTCGTGTAATATTTCCATAGTATCAATTGCTATCCAATGATAGAGCATGCATATATCATTAGTGTTATTTGCCTGACCACTGATCAATTCTTTCCACAATCGAACTTCGAGGACCGTTGTTGAATACTTCAACAGCCGTGTAATATTTTCTTAGGAACAACCGCTATCCAATGATAAAATATACACACATCAGTTTTGTGATTAGCCTGATCACCAGTAAAAAAAATCAGTATCTAACGGTTAAACTTTGCCGTGTAATATTTTTATAGGAACAATTGATATCCGATGATATAGCTTACATATATCATTTGTGTTGTTTACCTGATCACTGATTTATTTCTTTTGATATCGAATTTCGAAGTTTGCTGAATACTTTTGCTGCTATTTTGTTAGCAACAATTGCTATCCGATAGAAGAACATATTACATACATCATTTGTGTGATAAGCCTAATCACTGGTAAATTTTCGTCAATATCTAACGGTTTGCTGAAAACTTTCTCAGCCTTGTAATATTCCCATAGGACTGCTATTTGATGGTGAAGAACATACACATATACCAGTATTGTGATGTGTGCCTAACCCCCGCGCGGTTCCCTTTGCTTGATACTTTCTCAGCCTAATATCTGCATGGGTATTTTCTTTCCCAAATAGCAAATGGCCCATTCGAAATGTGGCTTAGATATATCCCAATACAAGTGACGATTCCGCTCGAACATCATCGCATGCAACATTCTGAGACATTGGATTGTCAATGACAGGCAATGAGTTTCGATCACATTCACATATACAATGATATAGGACAAGAGGTGAAACAAATTGTGCGGAGTTATTCATGGAAATGCCACAGTTTTAGAATAATTATTATGAATATCAAGATACTAATAAAAATGGTATCTTTCTGGTGTTTATATCTAGTGGGATAGAGTCCATTATTTGGCACCGATTAAACCAAGTTGTCACCTTTTTAATGTTTCATTTTCAGCTGTCATCATGTCTCTTTGTTCGTCTGTTCGTCCATCCGTTCGTCACATTTGCAAATAACCTCGAAATCGTACATGCGATCGTCACACATGTTCGCTCTTCAGAAATCTCGCACCACTGTGACGGCGATTATCTTGAATTTTGGCGAAACCAACTTTATCGCATATTTACGATTAACTAGATCGGATTTATATTATCAAGATACAAACCGTAATGGCACTTTTGCTCTTTATTATATCTAGTGGGATAGAGTCCATTAATTAACATTGATAAACTCGAGCTGTCACTTCCCCCAATGTTTCATTTTTAGCTGCGGCTGAGCAGCTTAAGCAGTCATCATGTCTGTCCGTTCGTCCGTTCTTACGTTCGTCCGACCTTTCGTCACATCCGCTAATAACTGTATATACGACTGGTACTGAATTTTACACACATGTCCAGTTTTAAGGAATATCGGAAGAATTCGGAAATGGGCGTGGCCGCACCGCTCTGAGGTCGACCATCTCGGATTTCAGCGAAACTGACTTTGTCGCATATTCACCTGTTTCGGAACGTGGCGATCGTTTGGGGACCAATTCTTATTCTCGCACCATACCCAGCGGCCATTTCGAATTCTGATTCTGAAACTTCTGAAACTGATTCATCGTAGATTCACGAGTTTCTGAGCGTGGCGATCGTTCTAGGACAACATTGCATTTCTGCCAATTACGACCAGTCCTACGACCGGATGCTATTTTGAATTCTTGAACGCAACTGATTTCATCGTAGATTCACGCGGCCAACTAATCTGTTAAGTTCAGACCTACTGCATACGGTATTCGCTCGCAGCTACCAAGACGTTTACGATCGTTCTGTTCTTATATGGGCTTATAAAATGTCGTTCATTTGTCTCTATTCATCAGCATTTTGGTACCTCGTTTTGAAGAGCGCTCTATAAGTATAGGCCTACGGATTCACTGTCATATTAGCATAACTTAGCTTGCTTGTCATAGACCCTTTTCGACCGGAAAGTTGTTTACTGATTACTAATGACTGCTGTGTGTTGCCGTTGACAATATCATAACAAACACCAGGCGATCATTCAGCAACATTGGAAAGTTAGTCCAAAATTGTTATTTTAATCGAAAACGAATAGAGGAGCATACCCAGTGCCAATGGCAATGTAATTGTTATCTCTGCCCTATCCCGGACTCGCTCTACCTAACTGATATCTTGATATCGAGGTGGCCATGTTCAATATCATCGAACAATCAGCTCTATATAGTTCTGAACAGTTGAAAGTGTGATTCCCCAGAAGGAAATAAATATTTCCAAGGTGTTCTGACTAATTTACATATTTATGCTCAGAGCTGCCCTCGCTACAGGAAGACAAGAATATGGTTGGTGGAACCCCCAGGGTGAAGTAATATCCAATGGCCAAGTGAGGCCCTGTGATACGTAGACTATGGAGAACATAAAAGCAATATCCACTCTTAAACTGGGAGCTCATAACATGCGCTCGCCGGATAACCCGAAGTAAGTAATGTCCTAATTGATTATTCACTCATAATGTAAACAATGTAGAGAGGATTTGTATTTAAGGAGTAGTTTTCAACGGTTAATTTGTTTCCTCAAGCATGTCAAGTTTATGATGTAGGCCTACATGCGAAGATAGCTGATGTCGAATTAAGTGGATGAAAAATAGCATGTTAAGCGATGAATTGATTTATTAGGTTTTTTAATGTAATAATGACATTGTGAATCGTTCAAGATCAACCCCTTCACATAGTTTTGGTTTGTATTTGAATGCTTCGGGTTTGAGAAACCACTGAAGGCTCATCACGAACCCTGGTAACTAAACTGCCGATAGCTTGCCTTCTAATTCCTTTATCAACGAACTATTGAAATGATATGAGGATGAATTGAAAAGGCTCCTGTCAAATTAAATTCTGATGTCCCAATAAACTAATGAACAGTAAAATAATGAATTCTACTGGAATTGGCCTACTGTGGTTACCTAAACCCTCAATACAACTACCCGTACTCACAACATAAATCACACAAAAATTATAAACAGAATAGCAACTTCAAAAATGTCCTACCATAAATATATGAGCATTTCACTTAGTTTAAGTAAGAGCTACCCAGCTCAAGTAAAATGAACATATATCAAGTGTAAGATATTACATAAAAATGTATAGGGTTCTTACTCCACTCATTTCATGTAATCTATTTGGTGAGTTTAACAGTTTGTGCGTACACCACTATGTGACATTAAAGTTTGGTGCATCGAAAGTACTTGTGACTACTTGCCAAATATGTGAAATACGAAATGATGTAATTTACTAACTTTATGACAAAAAGTTCCTCGAATATTCAAATTGACAAAATACAACGGTCGATAATTATATGAACCCAAAACCAAGGCTGTACCCTTCGTACCTTCTACCTAAGGATGACTTAGTTCAAGTGAGATGTGTGGGAATTTTACTTAACATTTCTTATATGTCACGTTTATGTATTTTGTGGGTACCCGTTCCAATAGATACGGTATATATATTGAGCTGTTGGAACATTCATCTGCATTTATAAACATCCTTGTATATGAGTATCTCCACCTCAGAAACAGCCGACTAAGGTATAATGTAGTTTTCCTAGAAAGATTGGCGAGGTGATATAGTGTTGACTAGCTTACAACAGTTCGGACCAGTTCCAGGGTTGATTCAACAAGCGTTATTAGGCGTGTCTAGTCAAAGCTAGATGTACTCGCAGTGACGATTGACAAGGTCTTAGTGGCCAGGTTCTGCTGTGTTGCAGTGAATTTGGTATTTCCGTGGGCTATATCGAATGAGTACTAATAAGTCGTGTCGGTCGGGTTCACGCACTTCGCGTGGTTGACCTAGAAAACTCCGGCTCTGGAAAAACAGTTCCTGTCGTACGTTAGATGGGACGTAAATAGCAATATTGCAATCTCCGCCAACTTTTCATAGAAATCGGCACGCGATCTCTACGCCCTCTTTGAATCAACGAGTTGTTAGCGTGTATTATGTAAGCCCGCGAGGAGTAATATCGTCGCTGTCAATATGTATGTAAGCACCGCTGTTATGGTCACCTAATTGTAATATTCGAACAGATATATCGAAATATGTAATTCTACCATCATATACGGTTGTAAGGGGTTATGAGGGGGAGATCACAGCCACAGTGATTAAGTTCAATCATCCCACGAGCACATTGTGTCTGACTGCATCACTGTTGAAATGGAGTGTGTGTAATGCTAGGTGTATCCAACGTTCACGTCCTAGATCAGGTCGACTCACTAGGACATTCCATCTCAGTCTTACACATTAGCACATGTTTCCTCCGTGATAATAACTTCATGCAGTATGCAACAGTTCAAACAACGATAGCCTCGGTAAGCCCACAACAATTAGTCTTGAGGACAACATGGGACTTTCAAAACCAATGAGATTTCCAACTACATAATACCTTCACTTTGATGCGCTCTGCTGACGTGGTATATCATCTGTGAATTCGTTTATTTGGTAAACCACTCGGAACTACGTCAGGAGTATGAGACTGCATATGTATCAATAATCTTATAATAGAGCGAATCCCATATGTCATGATAGCACGCGATTTTGAATAAAGGAAAAAATAAGAATGAGCGGGTGAAAATGTATTCTGACAGACTGAATGTATAGTTAACATGGATGATATGCATATTATATATACGATCAGCAGAGCAGTTGAATGGATAGTTAACATGAATGTTACATGATAATGATATACCCTCAGCGAAGTAGTAAGTAGATAACATCAATGGTATACCGAGTATGCAAGTTAGCAAAAGACACACATGGTAGACTTTCAGTGAAACATCTTCACATGGATAGCATAAATATCATACGCAGAGAGAACTAGTGGGTAGTTTGCATGACGGGTATACAACATGCATACTATGTGCTCAGTGAGGCAGTTAATCGGTTAGTTACATGGGTGGTACATTTACCTGAATTTTACCTCTTACCTCTTTACCTTTTATCTCGAATGGAGAGAATGCCTAATGACCCTCAAAGATCCCACACTTCTGCAGTTTGCTTTGAAGATGCTGAGTGTTGGGGCTGTGACTACATTCCCCAGTAATCTATATTCCAAGTTTATCAAATTCTAGAGAGGTAAAACTTCCAACTTCCAACCGTACCCTTTGTGATCTTATCCTCATGAAATTGCCTGTTTTGCCTGTTGCTGAAGTTTTACTCAGCTACGCAACTAGTAGTTGGGACGCCTGTAACCGCCTGAAATTTGTGTAAATCAATTCTAAGTAAATTGAAAAACAAATTGTGATCCGATTGACATGGCTCATGACCAAATTAAATAAGTACCAGTGAAAGCAATGCATAATTTGTCTGAATCCCTCCAGCTGAATGTTGATATGCTCCTTGATCACTAGGTAATGGGATGGTAATAGGGTATGAGGCTACTGACAACTCTGAGATGTTGACAACAAGGTCACATACCTTTAGCAATTCCACCCAACTCTTATAAATCCATAATAGTTAGAGCGCAAACGACTTGCGGCATGATTTTAGAGCGTTATTGGGCGCAATTGGAGTTCAATAAAGTATCGTACATGATGATATTTACTATCATCATTTTCAAACAAATACAGGAACACGTGTCGCACTTTTCACTGATACCTCATCTGGGAATAGATGAAGTCAAATTACTTCAAAAGTCCACTGAACCCTAACATTCGCGATGTATATATCTCGAGTAAGCGGGGAGTGGTGAGATTGCTGAGGCTCGGATGAACGATGATGGGAAACACATCGCTTTCCTCTTGGGAGCGACGGCCTCACTTTAGAAAGGAAATACCGACTGAAGAAGTACACGCGTCCTGAAAGTTTTGTCGTGCAATTGACCTAAAGTGCCTTGACTTTTTCAGGCTATATTGCTGCTGATAGTAACACAACTTGGGAAGGGTTCCGTCCGCATAATATATATGCTGCTACACTGGGTGTTTCATTTAACATTGGGAGATAATTTTGTCTACTTTCTCACCTACTGACGAATCTGCATTTTTGTTGATTCGAGTTTGACAGTCGTCCTGCCCAATTTCGTTGGGACGTATAATTAAATGGCGTGAGTCCCGAAGTCCTGAAATTCACGAATTTCACACGAAATTGATAGCTTTTCAATTTTCTAAGTTTTCTGGTAGAAAATCGCTTTTTGCCTAGTGACGAATGTATGATTTGTCCGAAAAGAAAACCAATAATTACCAGACAATAGGGGTAACTTGCATGCAGTGGGTATGGGAATTTATGAAAACATGAGCGTGTGGTCTAGTGGTTATGTCCAACCATGAGGCCGTTCTTTCAAGACTCGGCTCGGACAGTAGAATATCCACTAGTGTATCTGCCCTATCTGTGAGTGACAGGGCACTTTGTCCCCTGGCCGGGTCCACCGGGAAAACTGAGCAGAAATATCGGGGAAATGAAATGCGCCGAAATCGAAGGAAAGGAGGAAGGGGATTTGAGAAGTGAGAAAAGGAGGAGAAAGCTGGAAGGGGAAAGGAGAGAGCATGGATGAAATCAAAATACTATACAGCAACTTTGAAATTACATATGTTATTTAACGTCTGAGGCTGATTGGTTTCTCGTTTGTCGTTTCTAAGGTAACTAACTTTAACATATTTGTAACAAACTTGCAGTTTTAACATTCTCAA
>JAUOBX010262512.1:0-11437 GCA_032360705.1 Eupentacta quinquesemita
ATCACTCCATGTCTCGGATGTGTCACGTTGACAATTTTCGTTTCTGTTCATTTTTTATTATTCAGAGTTTTGGAATGGTATGAACTCCATGAGAACCACGTTCTTCGGAATTATTCAATGTCCAACTTTGATTTTCCTATACCCAGTGTTCCCTCAGACCGCCAAAGGTGACCATCACGAGCGTAGGGTGACCTTTGACCCTTTCGCTGGCCATGGTGATCTCGAGCCTACCCGGAAAGGGAGCCTTCTCATGCTGACTACAGGTCATACGAAGAGCGCTCTTCGCAGAGGATCACTGGCCGTCCATCGAGGAGCCCTAATGGCCAGTGGCTCCATGATACACATGGCGAACGAGGACCTTCTCAACTCCGCGACTCGACTCAACGAGAAGAAAATCCACTCAGATTTGGAACACCTTCAGTTCCTTCCAGGGGCAAAGGTCGCCAACGTCTTCGGATCAAAGAAGAAGAAGAATAAGGAGGCGTTCAGACGGAACTCGATTGTTACTGAGACAGTCACGACCTTACAGCAACCTGGAGCACTCCACCCAGACGAACAAAGACTGCTGAACCTGTTCCGCTCCCAGTGTGAGAACCTCAAACATCTGACAGCTGATTAAATCTATAAAATGAAACTCGATGAGACTGTCAAGTGATACCTCATATAATGAATCATTGTGTTACATCTTACCGTTCGAACTAAAATGTGTTAATCACTATATCAATCATACCTTCGATGTAAACAAACATGTTTATAAAAATGTCAAAGAGATGTGAATCATGAACAGAAACAAAAAAACATTGTCGTCTTCTCCTCTGTGTGATCGTATGATCATCATGTGAATTCAGTACCTCTATGAACATACTCCCATTAGGTTCATTCCTTCATTGGGATCATGCTGTGGTGTCATTTGAAACACTAAACACCTGTTCACAAAACGAAGACTTACCTCAACACAGTGGTCTTACCGAATTTGTCCTGAACGCTCCGAATGAGGGGTAGGAATTCCGCGTGCTGTCGATCTAATGTAATCAGGTCTGACCCCGCCTTCTCATCAAGGTAACATTTGAGATGATAATCGCATTAGTCCATGTCCTGGGAAACGACAGGTTTACAACTGACGAAAGTCACACAGAGAATAATGATACTGCAGGAATTTTTGGTTGAAGAATAACAATAATAATACACATACATTCCAAGTATGAGCTCCATCCATCCAGGTGGGGTTGAGTTATTGTGCTTACAAGCAAGTCGTCATATAGGCTACACACACACACATATATATATACACACACACGCACACGTACACACGCACACACACACGCACACATACACTGTCATGACTGCATAGAAACCGTCGGTGAATCATGTTTTAGAGGGGAACTTCTGCCTGGTAACTATGGCATGAACAATAAAATAAAGAATATCTGAGTAGACGGCAGAGTCGCTTGAAGTCGCGCTATAATAACCAAACTGAAGAGTATAATAACTAGACAACTCCTGGCGGTTAAACCGCCAACGTATATATCCCCACTCTCCTGTGATGTACTCGAGGCTGCTAATTCAAGGCCCTGGTACCTCCTTTGAGGTTGAGGTGAGAGTTGAATTTTGCATAAATTATGCAATTTTGACATACGTTGAGCTTTGTTGAAACCAACTGTTGTCCACATCTAGCAACTTGTTCAAATCTGACAATGTTTGAAAAAGCACGAAATTACGTAAATTCGACCTCCATTGACATCGAAATGACCGTTATGTCGTTCAGGACTAACTGTAGACCACATCCACCACTTTTGTTCGAATCCAACAAAGTTAGGAAAATTTCGCAAATCTGACCCCCAGTGACCTTGAAATTACCGCCATGTTTTTCGAGTGCAATTGTAGTCCACATCCACCGAGTTGCGTGACTTGCGTCTCAATCGGACAAGCCTGATATTTTCGCGTAAAACCAGTAAAATAGAGAGCAGCAGTCATGCAGCAGTGCCCACCTTCGAACCCACCCGAGATTTTCCTCCAACAACATGCCGGTCATTTCAAGTTCATCAGAGGTCAAATTTGTGGAATTGCATTATTTTCCAAACTTTGTCTGATCTGAAGGAAACTTGGCAATTGTGGACTATAGTTGGTTCCGGAAAACATGAAGGTCATTTCAAGGTCACCGGAGGTCAAATTTGCAAAATTTTGGGATTTCTCAAACATTGTCCAATTTGACTGAAACTTGGTAGATGTGGACTATTGTTGGTTCTGGAAAACATGAGGGTCATTTAAAGGTGACCAAATGCCCAATTTTCACTTATAGGTCTCCCACTGATCGCTCAAATGTGGGGGATATTACATGTTGGAGGTTTACCTGTCAGCGATTGTCTAGTTGTATAAGCCTGTTCACGGTGGCATTATACTTGGTATGCTAATGCTAATGTCGACGGTCACTAGGAAGCGCGCGGAGAACGGACTACACGAACATTTGGAGGTATGGCAATCTTTGAAACTTCCCTGGAGAAAGTTATAAATCCTTTCGATCACAATTCATCACAAATATTTCCCCCTACCGGAGGACAATAACATAGTCGACGATTGGGTGAAATTACATAATTTCCGCATTTCCAACGAGTTAATACAGTTCAGAAATACCCTGAAACGATAGGTATATGTGTAAAATTCCGTATGTTCCATTAGGTTTAGCCGCTGTGAGCATGCGCATTGATAACCATTAACTGGCTTAAGCCAGGGTCACACTACACCGATTATTTTATTGGATTGCAATCCGATTTTCCAAAATATATCGAAGCAACAAGAGTTTTGAGGCCACATTGGTAAAATGACACCGCGCCTAAACTGCAAACAGAGCAAACAGTATGTAACGTTATACCACTTCCTGTTCTTCTGGTATTCGAATAGTTCTCTTTTATCAGACACTACTGATTTTTCTCCTCATTCAACCGATTCTGGGGTATTGCGTCACGGAATGCGTCAATGGAACCTGACAAAGTAAACCTCCAAGGGATGATGGGAAATTCAGTGGTCCTTTGAATTTGTAGCAAACTCTCTACACAAAACCTTGTCACGATTTCTCAGAGGAAATCCGATGAAATATCGGTGTAGTGTGATCCTGGCTTGATCCGTACTGCGTTCTCAATGACAATGTGAAGAGAGTGCCTTGTTAAAGTGTGTATCCGAAAGACAAGCATTATATTCCATCTCGAAGTCCAATATTTTACGAGTGCTGCTTAGTCGGTAGAGCTTCGGACTGATAATCGGAATGTTGTTAGAATCCTCCAAACAGCTCCGGCTATTCCGATATGTCTTTGCTGTTTGGACAAGGCGCTTTTCTCTATTCGCCAGTCTGAACCATGAATACTTGTTGCCCGTGAAAAAACTAGAGTTAAATCTGCATATCGGCTACATCTTTCCAGAATTTTAGAAGAATGAGTGTGCTGGTTTTCTATGATCAGGGAAATATTGGTAAAGCTTCGAGAAACAGTGGTATAGCGCTACATCGCCATATTATAGACTGAATCAGTAGTGTGTAGTGAGGCTGCTTGATCTGGCCTGTCTGGCTTCGAGCTCGTAGTCCAGAGGATGGAGGTCGATTCCACATTGAATACTCATACCTGGGCAAAGCGTTTCATCCCAAATGCACAATTGATGGCATATTGTGATTTGTCGTCTGTATGTGATAACCACCCCTCCACATTGTGAACACGCCAAGAGACACTGCCTTGTTCCATGTCTGGGCGAGGGCTTACAGCTGACAATAGTTCAGCATCTATATCTGCACTACTGATGAGCCTTGCACAGGACTGATCCCTTGTTCATCATGTACGAAAACCAACCGCTCAGAATGAGTGGTAGGCAGCTTGCAATCTGTTAGCTCTACTCTCTCTCTACCAATACTGTGTGAGACCTCAAACTATTAACACACAGGAATAACATAGCCTATGTAAAGCCAATGGCAACTAATAGCTGCTGCTCCATGCACTTACTGCCTTGGAGCGCTGTACAGGGAGAAGAATAGAAGGCACAGGGCTGCAGGGAGAGCAAGAGTCGATACCAGGGTATACGGGACCTGTATTAGTATCTCAAGGGGAAAATGATACCATGCAAGACAAAATGAAGGAGATCATGAGATCAATATGAGATATGCATTGCTTTTATTAATGCTACATCCACAAAGAGAAAAGTATGATATCATGGAAAAATATAACAAACTTTTACTTTTAACTTGTCAAACAGTGTAAGAGTAAAGTTTCCAGAGGTATGTTTTGAAACTATGTACAGTTTGAGAAATACTACAAGTATGGGAGGGGTAATTATATCTGGAAGGTATTTCAGGAGTTGTGTGACACAATAAGAGGTCGAATGAATAATAGACAATGTATCTAGATTTATAGACAAACAGAGAAAATTTGACACAATGGGTTGGCATTCCTGATTTGTGATCCTCACGACACATAAAACAAACCGTATATCAATACAAAATTGTGGAATGAAGCATTCAATGTTATAGTCAAAAGGAAGAGAGGATGATAGGTTATGATGAGAAAATGATGAGTGATATATATTGCAATATCCTAAAACTGAAGAACAGCAGAAGAATGCACATTACTTTTAAGATACTAAGATTGGGTACATTTATGGGAATATCACCAATTGATATTAGTAGCAAGGTGTATTAGAGCCATTACTCCTATTACAGAAAACGAATCAAATCCACTAACAATAGCCATTGTGTTGATGTGGGTAACGACTATCATCTGTACATGTATATAACACAACCTTGGTTACTGAACTTAATGTTAACCTTTGTAAGGGGTCTCTGCCCCCAGAAACTGGCAGGGACCCCCCAGTTTCAACCTTGCAGCAATAGAAACTAACCCCAAAATGCATGAGAGTCCTGGTACCCTCAATATGCTGAAAATCAGGAACAGAGGATTATATGACAATGTTTTGTTTCAAATCTTAAGTAACACCGTATAATCTCTAATAGACGCCCAGTGGGCGTTGCATTTTGACTAGAGGGGGCTTCTACTGAAGGATAAATGCTTAGGCTAATTTTAACCTATTTTTGATTGATTTAGGAAAATTTTAGGCTAATTTAGGCTAAATTTACTAGATTGAACACATTTTTTCGACAATATTTTGGTCAAAAGGGGGGGCGTTTATTACAGGGGAGCATCTATTACAGATTATACGATATGCTAAATAGTAACCAACTATGAATTCACCCTTTCCTAGATTGATTTTGTTTCTGTTTCTATCTGATTAAAGCCAGTAGTCGGAGTCCATACGGATGCGAATGCAGCAACATTCCGTTTGGCCTGGAACAGGGACGAGGAGAGTGTACAGATGTACTGTATGAGTTTAACAGAGATACAGACAGTACTATGGTAGCAGAATTTCATCTGAATGACATAGAACGCGCACTGCACTCAGTGAGACAAAACATTGTGCGTACCCATGCGGCAAAGATTCTGCATGCGGCAAAGATGCTGCATGCGGTGAATGGATTATTCAGAATATCTGTAACATGGAGACGTTTTACAACAATTAATACGTCAGCTGGTATATATTTATGATTTCTCCATCTCATCAACAAGTTCATTCCATTGTGGCAGTCCTCGCAAAAATGTGATTTTCAAATTCATCCCGCATTCGCATCTGTACCAATGGATTCCTAGCTTAATGGTTCACTGCTGATGTCCTGAATGTTACTTTGTTGGGCCTGCACATATCGGATTTTGAGCAAAACAAATTCACACACCAATATTCTCATGAGGAAAATTGCATCCTTGCGTGCAGCTTCAAAAGTTTGAAGCAAAGACAAATAATCACTCGGTGACATCACACACTTTAAATTAGATAAATTGATTAAATACTGGTTAGAGATATTGCCTTATTACATACATGGAATTACAAACGGGATATATGACCTTCTGAAATAAAGAAATATCATTTTATATTTGCATTTTTTCTTGGAGAGTTTCGGTCAATTGTCAACAGGTGATAGTGCAATATATTTCCATATGTAGTGTTCTATGAATTAGTTTTGCAAAATGTGCAGTTCTTCAACATTGTGGCCATCTCAACTGTTCATGTTTATAGACATATTGCCTACAACAAGTATAAATTTACAGGAGATATGTATCCAAATGACTCTACAAGAAAAAGAAATATTACTTCATATTTGCATTTTCATTCGAAAGAGTTTTAGTCAACTGACATACAGATGATGGTGCAGTAAATGCTGATGTGCATTATGATGTTGAATAAAACAATTTTTTAAATCCATCCGAATTTGCAGTAACATTGTGGCCAATTAATCTGTGCATGTGACGAAATTCATTATTAGCTGTTATTTCAAAGGTGTTTTATTGCTTCTATGCAATACAATTACTGTTTGTTAACAAGGATTTGTGAAGAACTCGGATATTATCAATGCTTTCAGTAGTGACTGATTTTACTGGGTCCCGTGTGTGCACTTAAGCAACAGAGCATCTGTGTATGCATAGGCAGTTGCGCTAGCAACAACCTCCCCCAGGTACATACAAATACTTCGAAGCCGGATTCCATATGTGCGGATGCGGGATGCAGTATAAATTTTACAATCACCGTTTTGTGAAGACAGAGCATTTTGGGGGCCGAAAAAGGCAGTAAGATCATGCGCAAATACAACAGATATGTAACAGCACATCAATATGGACGTTAAAGTGCTTTATAAGGAAGATATTCCACATTATTCCTTGGTGGTTTGTGGCACTAATGCTGCACATGTACACATGGTAATATTGATTACACAACGCCACTTTGGAATCTGTTTTCATCTCGGTCACCCTAATGAAGCTCATTTAGGCAATTTCTGCATTTGTGTTAAAAGCGATGTTGATGTGTCACATCCCACATCTGCACATATGAAATCCCACCCTCACACAGCTAGAGATGTTAGATACTTGTTATGAAACTAAACTTATAGTTTGTAGGTGTATTAACACAACGATACAAAACCACTATATACATACCTAATGCCACACTAAAATCAATGAAAACGAGCAATAAAAGGTTACTAAAAATTGGCAACTGAAATGTAGTGAAGGAAGAACATGAAAAAGATGGTATTTACAATGTCTGCATCTCGGACAAACTCAAATTATTTGCAAAACCATCATTACATCAGCATGTATCATACAAGTTTATTCTCAACGAGCCACCATTCTATTCCTATGAGAGTTTAGTTGTGTGAGTCTGACATTTTCTCTTTTCAATTGTGCCAATTTAAGGATAATATGTTAGATAACGGAGTAACAAAACTAAGGGATAAAGCTCAGTTCATAATGTAGGGTCACGATGAAGATGAAACAAATTGGATGAAATGTAATGCAATACATTCTGGGTTTTCAGGTCACACATGAGCGATAATGATGAACTGGCATTCCAAGAGTGAGCAATCTGCTATCCTATAAACTGAACGATGGAACTTGTAGACAAATCAGGAACATGTTTACATTTATGGAAAGCAGCCACACTCTGATTAGATGATTCCTGCAAGAACCAACAATAAACTGTGCGCTCGCATCGTTGTGCATATTAATCCAATTTTGTATTGTTATTATTGTTAATAATGTGACATAGCCTTCATACAGAATTCGACTTCGCTCGGGATATTACTACAAATGCCTTGGTCAATTCACAGTGATTGGTTTGCAACACATTTCTAGGCAATATTGACCGAGACCTCGAAAAGAACCATATTTGGTCACCAGGTGAGCATTTAGCTTTCTAAGGTGGAGCGGTCGGTCCATGCCACAAACTGAGCAGATGACCGATGGATGTCTGGCAGCGTATTGACCAATGATGGTCCACCACCAACAGAGGGGTCATTTGTAGGTCCAGTCAGGCACCAGAGCACAAAACTCAACTATCCAGGTACATGCCCCACTCAGAATCAACCCTATGCAATCTGGATACTACGCTATTGTCAGCTAAGTGCTTTCCTGGTACGTCCTGCTCTTACAATTTACTACACACACTATGTGCATTATGCACACCCTATAGGTATTAGGTACCAGTCTCAAAAGCTTTGATTCCAAACTAGTGGTGGCTGCATTAGGAATCCCAAAAATTTACATCTCAATTAGTGTGTATAGTAACACAATGTCTATGAGATTACCAAGTTTTCGACCGATTAAATGACAGCTGCAGGGAACCTATTTTACAGAGAAGGAGAAACTAGGTATAACAGTCAAAACAATATTCGTTGATGTCATTGCCGTACAACTCTGCAAATATTATTCGTTTTCTCTCAAAATTAACAAATGCATTCCACTTCGAAGAATGATTGATGTTGTTAGTTGGCATGTGTCTAATTACTTTCATAAGAGAAACAAAATCGAACTTTGGTATGATGTCGCGTTATTTGACAGAATTTTCCATTGCCTACAATATTAATTATGTTATAGTCGCCCCTGTAGTTGACCCTTACAGGCTACAGAGGCATTATCTATCTATCTATCTACCAGTTTTAATCTGGTTAAGTCCCTGATTACGGAGGTGGCCGGATTTGCCTTACTCCATCAGCAACAGCTCTCACACCCTCTCGCCAATCATTTATCAAAATATTTGGGTACCAATTAAATAATAAGTTGAATGTCTCTCATTTCCATAGTGCAACAATACACTCCAGCTATTCCATCCAGCCTCCTGGACACAGAATCATGAGGCAGGGTAATAGAATCACACTCATGCAGCAGCCTAAGCTGATGAACAACAGAAACAACAGAGGGAAGCAAAGCTCACAAAAGCAACAATGATTTTACTATTGTTAAACTACGAAACCTTACCACAAACTCTATCTTAACATACAAGCCTTCACTATGGCTGTGTGGCATGAAACATCGATATTGAAAACTGTTCCCAGATTCCAAATATTCTATCCTAAACAACAAAGTGAAACAAAGATTACAATAATTTCAAAATTATTATTCTATGGACATCTTCCCATCAGCTCTATCTCCATAAACAAGCCTTCACTGTGGCTTAACAATGCTTGTTCTTACATTGGTGTTGAAAACTGTATCTCCAGTTTTGAAATTGTATCATTCAGCTATTAACCACAATGGATACGATTCAACAAACTACAACAAAACTGACTTCAATCCAAAACTATTATACTACAGACATCTCACCATCCACTGTCTCTCCATATACAAGCCTCCACTGTGGCCCAACAATGCTTGTTATATCTTACATTGGTGTTGAAAACTGTATCTCCAGTTTTAAAATTGTATTATTCAGCTATTAACCACAATGGATACGAAGAGTCAACAAACTAAAACAAAGCTCACATTAATCCAAAATTATTATACAATGGACATCTCACCTGCAACTCTCTATCTTCATATACAAGCCTTCACTGTGGCTCAACAATGCTTGTTATATCTTACATTGGTGTTGAAAACTGTATCTCCAGTTTTAAAATTGTATTATTCAGCTTCTAACCACAATGGATACGAGTCAACAAACTACAACAAAGCTGACACTAATAAAAAACAAATTATACTACAGACATCTCACCTTCAACTCTCTCTCCATATACAAGCCACCACTGTGGCTTAACAATGCTTGTTCTTACATTGGTGTTGAAAACTGTATCCCCACTCCCCAGATTTAAAATTGTACTATTCAGCTATTAACCACAATGGATACAAAGAGTCAACAAACTAAAACAAAGCTGACACTAATCCAAAATTATTATGCTACAGACATCTCACCTTCAACTCTCTATCTTCATATACAAGCCTCCACTGTGGCTCAACAATGCTTGTTCTCACATTAGTGTTGAAAACTGTATCCCCAGTTTTGAAATTGTATTATTAAGCTATAACCCACAATGGATACAAAAAGTCAACAAACTACAACAAAGCTGACACTAATTCAAAATTAATATATATACTACGGACATCTCACCATCAACTTCATCTTCATTTACAAGCCTTCACTGTGGCTTAACAATGCTTGTTCTTACATTGGTAATGGGAACTGTTTCCACAGTTTTCCATTTTATTTTGTACTACCAGCTGCTTGTCCTCTATGTTTATACTAATACCAGTCAAAGCAACAGCTCAAATACGAAAAACAACCTACAACACTGCTGAACATTTCATTTAAAGCAACTCATCTCTGAGTTATGTACTCATTTGCATCCTGAAGCAGTGTACTATGCTTAGGCGATATGTCAACGCCATGATATTATCATGAACTTTTTACATTTTCTTATTTTTATACATGCCTATTTACAAACTTTTTCTAGCTCTCCCATAGCCATTTCATTGTTATTTATTGCTTACAATTCCACATGGGTAATGCAGCTCTTCTTTACCATACTGTTGATGTCATCCTTCTCCCTCACTTTGTCTTCTCTTGAAGACTATTTATATACACACTAGTTCAACATTATAACATGTCATTAGCTAGTCGTGACAGCAGACTCGTCACTAAGACATTCAAATGACCCCTCACTCTGAATTAATATTTTATGTTTTTTCCATCAATTCATCACTATCAGTTACCAATTGATATTGATAGTAGGCCTACCCATTAATACCTTATTCACACCATGAATATTCACATAACTCACCATGTTCAATCACTACTATCAGTCATTCATTCATAGTGTCGTGAATGGTTTATTTACAACATTAATATTAATTCACCTCTTTATGTTGATTTATTACAATCAATCATCAATTCACCCAGTTTGTCTGTTAATTGTTCCGTTCGAGGCAAGATAAGCTAGAGAAAATGCATTTCAGAGAAGGGGGGCTTCCATGTGGTACACCCAGATTGCCTGTTAGGTGTTCCGTCAGGGGCAAAAAAAGCCAGAGGAAATGCATTTCGGAGGGGCATGGCCTGTGTTGTTCTCACAACCGAGCTTTCAGAATGTGTTCTACAAACTGGCAGTAAGCTAGAGAAGATGTGTACGAATGGGCTGTGTGGTATATTCACATTATGAATATCCAAGTACCTCTCCATGTTTATTCACTACTATCAGTCAACCATTTGTCATGCCAATGAATAGTTTATCTACAACATGAATATTCAATCATTTATATATCTCTCTCTGTTTATTCATTACTATCCTCTTCTTCATCTTCCTCCACCTCTCCATAGCACTCCTCTGCTAGCATGTAGTATTTGTTTGCCATACGTCCCTTCATACCGGCCATGGCTGCCTCTGCTGCCTCATTGTACAACTCGCCTGCAAATACAAGAAGCAGAAATCACTACCCATCCATTACTAGCCAGTAAGCATACAAGGCGATCGCCGAAAAGTGTCTCGCCTGGTTACGCAATCGGTGTTTTTTTCGGAGTTGTCACATCAAAAACTCGAACGAACTGTTCCACTTTTTCCACCGATTCAGTATAGTGTATATTTGGAGAGTTT
>JAUOBX010262623.1:0-11434 GCA_032360705.1 Eupentacta quinquesemita
ATAGGGATGACTATGTGCGAACTTGGGTCTTATTAGAATAGGGAAGACTATCATTGTTTTCTCGAAACAGAAGGAAACCACACGGAGTCCTCCTGTACGTACGCCACTGCCTCTGCCTAGGTGGTACGAACCTAACAAGCGTGAGGCAACCATCTGCGCATCAACTTCCCTCCATTGAAATGAGAGGATGAAAGTCTCCCTACCTGCCTTCGACACCAGATAAGCCTCTAAGTCAATTTTACATCAGGTCTCGTTATTACCAGGGACAGTATCTATATTGCGTCATCATTTCACGAGATGTCAACGAAGACTTGGTCAGATCTTGACAGATTTTTAAATACTTGGGATGATACTGCACTGCCTCAAAGCGGCAGATTCCGCATCATTATCCTCTCCGATTACGTTCATCCCTTCTCAATCGGATACAAAATTATCTCTCATTATCAATTCGCGAGTAATCTGCTGATAAACCGTATATATTATGGCGCCTCCATATATAAACAAAGGCTTTTACTGAGCGCTTCAGTCAATTATTATTCTCTAAGGTCTCAACTGATTCACAATATTTACATATAATTGGCAGGTGGGCTAGGCAGCCGAATTTGCAAGTCTTTCTGGTAACTAAAGTCACAAAGGCGAAGTTTATATCAGCAGCCATAAATGTATTCAGCAACTGACAAATTTACGACTACGCTGATAGCTACAAACGCGAGTTCCTTCCATAAATGCGAACCCATCGGGGGCTTACATCGTTGAGATGATTACTACGAAAATTGTATCGAATTACTACCCAGTACAAAATGAGAAGATCAAGACACATCAGACTAATGGAAACATCAGATTGCACCTTTCTTCTCCTCTCGAATGACTAACGACCAAATAGGAGTGTAACAGACGTCACTCGAATTAAGAGCATATGTTGACCGACAGCGAAACTGGAGACGGAATAAATTCAACCGAGCTGCCCAGGGGCGACCAAGTGTGTTTTAGGGTGTTATTGCAAACGAGAATATCACCATGGTGATCTGATGATCATGGGAATTAGTGAAAATGGGTGAATAATCAGTGATGTTGACTCGAAAAAAAGGTAGATTCATTCTTGATTAAGCCAAGTCCCACACAGACACAATATCTAATCAGAGCTTGTTCAGCTACATGTTCCTACCAGAGCTCTTAGGTCATCATCTGAGCAACGCCTTGAGATCACGTTTCGCTCTTTCACAAAGTTCTATGGCGATCGCTCGTTTGCTTTTGCTGTTCCCCTTTTAAGAAATGGCCTTCCCAACTCTATCCGTTCGGAATCGTCTGTGGTCTCTTTGAAGTCTCGTCTCAAAATTCATCTCTTCACAAAGCATTTGTCTCTGTTTGGCTCCTTTGTTTCCTATCCTGTTTTGTGCTGTCGCCTCTGTTCTGTCTTCTGTGTTTATTATGTTTTCTCTGGTTTTTCGTTTTTGAGGTCTGTTAAAGCGTTCAGAGGCTTCTGCATTAGGCGTTATTATTATTATTATTAATTTGCATTCGTAGATGCTCATTAGAAGCGACCATATGTGCGGACAGGGGATGTGGCAAACACACAAACGTCGCTGTTACACGAACACAAATGTGGCAAATGCCCAGATAAACTGTATTAGGGTAAGATATGGAAACAGATTCCAAAGGGGCACAAATTCCTCCAAATGATGGAACGAGCGGTGTGTATTGAGCAAAATTAACACGCGTACCGATGCGGCAATATTGCCGCATACCGCCAGTGAGTTATGTGAAATATATCCCAAATAGCGCACTTGAACATCCATATTTATGGACTGTTACATGATAATTGAATTTGGGCAGCATCCTGTAGCATTTTCCCGCCCGAAAAGGCCAAGGGTCATGCAGATATTTAAAATATAAGTCTAATTTGCATTCGTATAGCTGCTTGGTTAGGGGCGACGAAGTGTGATCTGGGGTCCTATTCAATATAAGTACAAGGCCATGCTAAGCTAATGATGCCAGGGATTAGCGAAAATGAGATGATCCCTAATGTCACCTTGTAGCAAAAGTGGACACATGTCTGATTATTATAAAGCCAAGACTTCTACATACAATATGTCCAGTTCGTTTTCGTAACTGCCTCGGGAACTACTAGCTGCCTATGTGCAATCTGGGGGTTAATAGAACAAGACAATCGTCATGCTAATCTGTTGAAATGAAAAGTAAAATGAGATTAATGATATTGTTTTTATTGGAGCAAAGTGGATCAATGTCTCACCTATATTACACAACTTTTTCTACGGGATTTTTGAGGGTGTTCCAGTTCCCATGATTGTGTTCTCTCCGTAAAAAAGCCATATACTGTAGAACTGGGCAAAAGGGTTTTGGGAGTGCTATGCACCCTAACAGATGTGACACTCACTCAGTCACATGACTGTGAGGTCAACGGGAAGCGGTAGGAGCTAACATCTTCCTGCTCGGATATATGGATATCGGCAGCAATAACAAGCAGCTGCGTCCACGTCTCCCCCTCAACAGTGCCCCGGAGCATGACCTTGGGAAGGTTACCTTACCTTGTCAGCTCGTGAAGGAACCTAACCACATATTCGTCTTTCATTAGTTAACAGGAGGGTTTTGCATGCGCCCTACGGGAGCATCAGGTTTTATGCTATGCCCCGGCAGCCCGGGTTGCTCGAACATAAAGCAAGAACCTACGATCCGCTCACTGATTTTCCTCCATTAAATGAGACAACAGACGCATAGAAGTACATCGATGGGGATCAATATCCCCCATACCTCCCTACGACCTCAGATGAACTTCAAGTTCTCTCTTCAGGTCATTTACTTAACCTAACGAAAGGAAATCCAGAGGCAGTCTCTAATGCATCACTATTTCACGAGATGTCAAAAAAAAATCGGACAGATCTTGATGTTTATAAATATTAGGGAAGATGATACTGCTCCGTCTTGAGCGGCGGTATCCGCATCGTAGTTATCTTACGGAGTTCGTCAAATGCATGTCGTCATGAATTACCACGGTTATAATGCACTTTGTCCACAAGGTATGAATGGCTAATGCGCATCGTATCGGGAGGTATTTTCTGACAAGCTACTGTCATTGTAAAGCCTCCATTATAGTCTTTGTAAGGGCAGGGGATTAGCGCCAGAGATCAGGGTTAGCGTAACCACACTGGCATTGGCTCAATATGCAGGGCTTATATGCTCAGCATCATTGTCGAGAAGTCATATACTGCAGGATCATTCATGAGGAAGGAGAAACTGGTGTGAATTGATATATCAAGTGAGAAGGGGAAAAAGTGCGGCAACAAAGCAACGAAGGAGGTAATAAGTCAGGTACTGAAGTAAAGAGCGCTGGACCAATGGCCACACAGTTTCGTAGGATTGTACAAAGTAATGGCACAGACCACAAATCAATTGTAACAACGTAATAAATGTCTTCGCTGTGACGAACGACACTATGAGGAGCAGCGCGAGCCACGAAATACTAACCAATTGAGATTGAAACATAGAGCCTAGAACATTCACGGAGCAAATAAACATGGCGGAATCAGTCCGCACACAGCAGGTCAAATAGGTATTTCTACTGACTGCTTCTCGGAGTCGCAGTGATTAACCACGCCCCCACTAGACCTCCAAGCCCTCCAGTGTCGCGTCCTCCCACCGCCTCGATCAGCTCATCTATCGTGGCTTTTCACCCGAGGTTCATTCTCTGTCGTGATCGGTCAAGATGAAGGTGACTATCGAGGAGGGTTACCTTGGACGGTTTGGCTGCCCCACCACCCCGGTGGTTAGCTCGGTCTGATGTGGGGCCTGACAGCCCGGCATGCCTCTTCGTCAAGCCATCCACTTCCCCTTCTTGGAGTTCCCTCAGCAGCACGGATAGGCAGCGCCAGTGAAAGAGAGCTGCCGGCGAATTGAGGGGTCGCATGCTAAATTTCTCCGGGGCATTCCATCGCTGGTGAAGGGACAGTGCTCGCATAGCTGCCGCTTGGTAGGGGGTTATCTTCCAGCTTGTGACTAGGTCCAGGTTGGCGCTAAAGTGTTCCATCAGCTCTCTAGGGTTGACTCCTCCTCCGTCGTCAGTTTTGCGAGATCCTTGATGCACGACATCCATTGCTTACTGATGTCGTCAGTATTGTCCAGTCGAGTGTCCAGGACTCGGGGCAGGTGTTCCGCTACGAAATGCCTTTTTGAGTAGCACGTCGTTTGCGGGCACCAGGAGAAGGCGCCCTCCAACAGGCGTCTTTCCCCTTGCCGCTCCTCTCGCGGGGCCTCCGTGAACCTCTTGCGGTTGTTTGGCTTCCCCGCAGCATCTGATTCCTGCTACGGAGAGACTGCAGCTTCCAGACTGGTCGAGGGCTCTACATGGTCGTCTCGGGCAACATGCGTCCGCTCCCAGATCTGTGTAAACACAAAATCGTGGTCTCCTGTGGTCCTCTCTCCTCGTCCCCCAGTCCAGGGTGATACGCCGGCGGGGTGGGGATGTTCGTCTCGAACTACTGCCAGCTGGGGACCCGGGGGTTGGCCGGGTCGGCTCCAATGCCCGTTGTCTCCCGGCGCTACTCTCTGCCCGTGGCGAAGATACCGTTCTCATATGGCGAACTGCTAACGAATCGTACGAGCCTGTCCCCTACTTCCACGTTCCACACGTTCTCCCTCACCCACGATTGTGTTAGCAGACCTCTATCCACCAGTCGCCCCGCCCGTCTCTCCTGCTAACCGACGCAGCCATGCCCAGCTGTTCAAACGGCGCGCCCGGGCAACCTGGTCCCTCAAAACTGTTCTGATATCGGTCTCCGCGAGACGGGCCTCTACCATCAACGCTACTATCTCCTTGAGCTCGAGGTTCGCCCTCGCCTCCTTGATCCCGGCCAGCTTGTCCTCGGCGCGGCGACGTCCTCTTCTGTATGCCATCTGCATGTGGAGTTAAATGTCAATGTTGGGGTCGACTTCCACACTTATTGCATTTGAAACGATCTATATTTAGGGCTTCCGATGACGACAGGTCGATGCAGGACCCATGATACCATTCCTCGCATTGGATTAGGAATCTGCCCTCCCATGGTCCCCGGCAGTCGCAGCAGACTTCCTCTTCTCGGGATTCATGAGTCGGACTTCTGGGGACGTGGAAGTTGACTAACCAAGCTGAAAGTTGGTCATCTCTACATAGCCTAAATTGGTCGTGGTTGACCACCATCACTCGGTTGCTCAGCTGCACTCGAAAAAGATATGGAGTGAGCACCTGGTTGATCACCACCGGGCCCTTCCAGGGAGGGTTCAACTTCCTGCTCTGGCCTTTTTTCGAGGCACTGTCCATGATGTATACCTAGTCCCCCTTTTCATTCGTCCAACTATGTGACGTATGGGTGAATTTCCCGCTCCGTGTTGGACTTACATGCTGGAAACACGAGATCTGCTGGCTTATACACCTCTCGTCCCAGCATCATCATGTTCGGTGTTAGGCCCGTGCTACGGTTTATGGTGGCCCGAATCGCCCTTGCCAATTGCGGTATGAATTCGTCTCAGTTGTTCTGCCGTTTCGCGACAAAACACTTCACGGCTTTCATAAAAGTCCGATTGAACCACTCAACCTGGTCGTTGGACGACAGATGGTATACGGTGGGGTGCGAGTCTTGTGGATGTGCAGCACGTCGCAGAAGGCAGCGAACAATGCACTATCAAAATGTTGTCCCTGGTCGGAGAACAGTTGAAGCGGCACTCCGAAACGGGAGAAAAAGGCAGAGACGGCAGCTCTAGCAGTGACCTCTGCTGCTTGGGACGGCAAGGGAATTATTTCTACCCACTTGGTAAATTGGACTACCATCAGAAGTAGGTGCTCGTTTCCATCAGCAGTTTTTGGTAACGGCCCAAGAAAGTCGATATGCACCTTCTCCATCGGAACACCAGCGTGGTACTGTATCATCGGGAACCTGGCATGACGACGTGACTTTTTCTTCTGGTTCCATGTGGCACAACTCATCAGCACGTAGTTCCTCACATCCCAGCTCAGCCATACCAGTAGAGCCTCTCCTTCATCCGGAACAGGGTCATCGATATTCCTTGATGGCCTGCCGTTGGGACACTGTAGTTCGCGTATGAAGCCACAGCCTACAATCCTACGGGTAGTAAAAGCTCCTGTTCGTCATCGTCCTTCTTCATAAAGAAGACTACGCCGTCCCGATGCCGGAGACGTTCCTTATTAATCCAGTAGAATTTCGTAGCCACACTGGGAGCAAACGAGTCTGCCTCCGTTGGCTCCTCCTTTTTCAGCGCCCACTCCCGTATGAGCTTCAGTGTCGGGTCCTCCTCTTGCTTATCGCCGATCTCGTGTACGGAGTATCCCCACACGTGACCCTGCGGTGATTCGCCCTTGACCAACAGCACTTTCGTTTCGTCCTCGTCTAGGGCATTGATCTGTCCCAGGCTAAGACAGACCTTCAACGTGGTATCTGCTACCTCCTTGACCTGCGTTACCCGGCATTGGACTCTTCGCGGATCCAAGATCCGCCCAGCTCCCAACATTAGACACGTTCAAGCGGAGGCTGAAAACCCATTTCTTCCATTTGGCCTTCGTTCGTTCTTCGATAAAGGATGCCCATTGGGCATGGGCTTGTTGAAAGTATTTGCACCCCTGGCACGGGATGTTCTGCAGCGACGCCCTCGAGAGTGCATCGGCGTTCGTGTGTTCCCGGCCCTGACGATCAGATTATACTGGCTGAGCTCCTCCATCCAGCGTGCCAGTTGGCCCTGGGGATGCTTGAATCGGCGCAGCCAAGTGAGGCTACTGTGATCGGTTCGGATCTCAAAGTAATCAGTAGATAGTGTCGGAAATGACGGGTCAATCTTACTATGGCTAGGAGCTCCTTCCGGGTAGTACAACACCGGTACTGCTCTGCGGTCAGTGCGAAGCTCGCATAGGAGATTACTTACTTATTCCTCCCCACCCCTGGAGCTGGATCAGTTCCCCCTATTGCGTCGTTTGAGGCGTCGGTATCCAGGATGAATGCATCTTCTGCGTTTGGCAACGAGAGCACAGGCGGCTGAGTTAAGCTCCCCTTCAACGCGTCAAAGGCCTCCTGCTGCTCTTCACCCCAGGTGAAATGTTTCTTACCTGCCATCCGGGCGAAATCTCGAATGAAGGCTCGATGGTAGCTAGCCAGACCCAAGAATCGCTCGACATCTCTCGTCGTCTTCGGTGTGGGCCACAGTGAACCGTCTGTACGTCGCGTGGGGACATCGCCAGAGCGTCCCCTCCTACCATCCGTACCAGGAATTCCACCTGCTTCTGAAAGAAAACACATTTCTTAGGTTTTAATTTTAACTTGTATTGCCGGAATCGAGCCAGCATTTTTGTGACGTTCTTCAGGTGCTCCCAAAGTCTTTCGCGAGGACGAGGATATCATTGAGGAAGGCCAGGGCCGTTTTCCAGGACCAGATTGACGACCCTCGAGAAGGTGGCTGGCCAAACGGGAGTCGCACAGCCCGTGTTTTGTGATGAAGGCAGTTTTCTAACGATCGTCTTTGTGAAGCTTCACCTGCCATTAGCTCCACGAGCGTCTAACTTCGAAAACCAAGGGGTACGTCTCGACAGTCCAATCCCAGGAGTTGTCCGTCGCTCAAGGATGACGCCAACAAAATAATGTCGAAGGACGCCTTCGATGCTGTTGGCACGACGGTCGCACCACGGGCCTGTTATTGCCACAAGCGACATCGGAATGGCAACTACCATTATCACATGGTGGTAAAGTGTGACAAAGCGCGCAGGTGGCTACGGGTCAAGCACTACATTGAAGACACCTTTCACCTCGTTGTTAGCTTTCCGGGGAATCACTGCAACTATAATTCCGCCTGGCAATTCGTGACGAAGGAGGTCAAATTATACCTGCGCAGCCCTTATCATTCACCACTGGTCAACCAGTGCTGTGCGCTGAAAGGGCGTACCCAAATCCAAGGAGCGTGATAAATGTACGCAACTGAGTGTATGTGCAGTGCCTCAAATCGTGAAAAGCATCATAGCTCTAGCCGAATGATAACGGGACGGAAGATACTTGGCGGAGTTAATCGTCAAGTGAGGGGTAATATGTGTCGCCGATGCAATCACGGAAAAGCATGAGGCGACGGTCTGTACACCAATGTGTCTCTATCGAATGCCACAACAGGCGCATCGGATTACATTGATCAAGACAGAGATCTCTCTACTGCCTACGACATCAGATAAGCTTCTAATTGTCTCTACGTCAGGTACTCTCGAACATGAGAGTAGGGGAGTAGTATATCTAATACGTCATTATTTTACAAGAGGTCAACGAGAACACAGTCAAAACTCGATTGATTTAAAAACATTCGGGAATTCAATATTGCTCTGCTTTAATTGCGATCTTCTTCGATGTCCTTACGGTGTCAACATCCCTCAGTTAATGATAATATGACGTTAGCTCTTTACGATGTGTTATTTCTTACGCTATCGAAAAAGTGGACATTCCATACCATACTTCGAATGTATATATGAAATATGCATATGGAAGTCGATAACACGTTTTGGAAGTTTTCCACTGCTAGTTATAGTTTGAATTCTTCTTCCTGAGAAAAGATCAACAACAAACGATATTGACTGACATTAAGCAGTACCGATCGAGGAAAGCACATGTGTCTGTTAACCATCCGTCTAATCACTCAATGCTGCTTTCGGCTTCCCAGATGGGATCCGAAACTCGAATGGAGTACTAATTAAGGCAGTAGGACTGAATTTGAATAACTACGTTACTGGATCTCCAGGGTCTGATGGTTTTAGGTTTCCTTCTCAATTAGCCTTTCGAATTTTGAGCACGGTATCGGAAATATGAGCAAACCTTGATAACACAATAACTCAGGCTGACGATAGTATGATAAATAATAATAAATATAACAATATATTTTCCTATATCTTTTCAAACTTGTTCCTATCAAATACTGCAATTATACAATTTCACTACTAATGATAGTCATACTGTTCACAATATTTCCCCCTCAAAATACGATCAATCATGCGCACTCAAGTAGTACTGTCATTTGTAGGCCGAACTCAGGCCACGGAATATACATATTTTCATGGTTTCATTTTCATTTGTCCTTCCGATGTCAAGTAACAGCAGTATGAGCAATAGCTGATGACGCGAGAACGACGATGGTATTGTTGCGAATTAATTGCAACCGTGTAGCTGTGCACACCTCCATCACATTACATCACACTGACACTGGCGGACTGGGCGAATTTGGGTTCAGTCGGCGGAGGATTATATGATCATTGGGTTTATTAGGCTAATAATAGGAAATAATAGGATATTTATATAGAGCAAATTCCATCTCATCTCTATTAAGAATTAATTGCCCTGGTCTCGAATTGCTTTGGAGAATGAATTATTGGAGAGTTTACACGATTATTACTAAGTATACGGCTGGTGAATTTGGCTCAGCTTCACCCCCTACAAACAGTAATCTTCAGTCGAGATCAGAATCAACATGCGCTCTGGTATTCCATGAGCTTTATTTTAGAGCTCACGTTGATCTTGTAACTGGAACTAAGTGTCGATAGGTCCCTACGTTCCGAAGTACTGTTCCCTGATATTTGCTCTTCATACGTTCCCTTTGGGTAATCACTCTCCTCTGACAAGGCGCTGCCAGACGTTCTGCATGAATATGTAACTCTAGTCGTAACAGATCGATATGCATATGATATGCTTTCTAGATCAAGCATCCTTGTATGGTGTTCTAAATTGATGATCGTAATTCTCCCGACCAACTTTATACTGCTACACAGTAACTGTTGTTCCAATCACTCAGTAGAAAAATACGAACAAACCTGGATGTACAAGCTTTTCAAAATGTATTTTATTATTCAAGGAACCATAGATGACTGTTTTCGACTCCCGATGTATATCTTTGCGGAACAGGGCCCAGGTCATCCGAACACCCCTGCCACCAGAACTGTTTTTGCCCAGAACTGACAAATATGAATGGTAATCAAACAAAAGGCGATGTAAAATACCTAATAACGACTATCTAATTTGGTGATCATCATTGTAATTGACTTTGGGGAATGAAGACACAGTTGTGGCTGAATAGCTGATGATTCTGTCGCTATCCCCGCCTACGGGCATCATCTGCTTGAAAGTGGCCTCTCGGATGTCGAGGATATGCGACGAGTTTGTGTCAAGAGGCCCAATTGAGGACTGGGCTGATCAATTTATTTTACACATATATCTGAGGTTCTAGCTGAATTGTCAAATTGACCGATAACCTCCTATTCATATTTTACGTGGAAGTGGCATCTTGGATGCCAAGGATAACAAACGTTTTGGTGGTAAGTAATGCCAAGACGAGGACCGGGCTCATGAAATTCGTTATCCATGAGCATATGTCTGAGGTTTCGGCTGAAATTCCAAATACTTCTTTCCACTACCTGAAAGTGGCATCTTGGATGCCACAATACGTGGAGGATAAGCTTGGTTGCTAACAACTTTAATCCTTCATTACCTTTCTACTTTCTACTTAAAATGTCCTATATGTAAAACCTCGGATCTCTAGATCTTCATAGATTATTCAATTACGATTGATCTCTAGGTGTAGAAGAAGAAGATTCATTGTGGAACATTGTGATTCCATTGTAACGTGTTTTTATTCGAGAAAATAACTGGTATCGATATAAGAATGCAATTCAGTTTCAGCAATAGGATCATTCGTGAAGATATGTATAAATGTAAAGGCACGGGTCTGGCTCAACATCAGTGCCAAACCTTAGGAGGTTTCAATAAATTTATCGCAGTGACGGCGTATGTTTGATGTGAACACTTTTCGGAGATTGAATTAAATAACAATGCGATTATGAAGCTATAACAACATAAAGGGTGTATCGTTGAATCACTGTTGACAAGTTCAGTGTTTGTATATAATTACCCAGACTATGTTTACTATGAAATATGATCAAACTAGCACAATGGTGACAATAAATATAATTGTGGATGACATTGGAATGTGGTGCTTGACACTTACATAAAATGTTCCACTCGATCGTCATACACGTATCCTCTAGAACATATCTTGAAGTTGATTCTTCCGGGTAAGTGACGAACGATAAGATCTGTGGAATCTGTTCTATATTATCAATTGAATGCCACGAGCTTCCTATAACAATAGGTTTCGTCTCCGTTATGCGATGTATGCTAATAATACGATGTCAAAGGCCACACAGGAACACGTGTTGACTGGACTGCACAGTAAACCAGAAAGCCAATAGAGGCTTATAGAGATTCATTGTGGATTGGGAGAATCATTCATATTATTGATTACAACAATGATTTTAGGAGAGAGCTTGTTCAATTTCGGCCTAATTGGTCAGGGTCAATCTACACACTGATCTAATCATGCAGGCAGTTTCGACTTTGCCATTTTTTCTATACAAGCC
>JAUOBX010262845.1:0-11433 GCA_032360705.1 Eupentacta quinquesemita
GTCAAAATATGGCATGCAGCTGTTTGTCCAGCGAGACCTCAAAGCTATGATCACAGTACAGATGCACAAGACCAAGTCCTGAACACGAAATGCCACAAAACCAGGGTAGTTCTCCACATCAGAAGCGGAAAGAGTGACGAATTGAACAAGTTGACGATTTGAACAATCCACATAGTTGCATATCTCATCGACAGCTATCGACAAAGTAATTACCGTTAGGCCTGGACCAACTGGCCAACACAGTGTTTTTCAAACTGATTTGCCGTGAACAAAATGCTACATCACCATAGTAACATTGGAACTATTTTCATAATGTTTAGCACAATTTGGAAGTGAACCTGTAATTTGTGGCTTCTGACCTTGTTGCAAGGTTTGATAGAAATCATTCAAGCATCGCAATTTCAAATATCGAGAAAATCTAGCCCACGGCAACTCTATACGCTTGCAGCGGATTGTAGGCTTCTTATATGAGAAGAGAGAGAGAGAGAACATCGCAATTTGCTCAAACGACAAGGAATTCCCCGCCATTTCCCCAAAATTTGCTACAAAGTTTGAAACATTCGAGCCTTGAAATTATTAAATATCATAAAAAATGGTGGAAAGTTAGCCGAAAAAAAAAATCCCCTACAAATTGAGGACAAATCTGTTATTTGTTTATTTTCACCTTGTTGCGGAGTTTAAAGTATAATTTGAAGACCGCCATTCTTGAATATCATGAGAAATAGCCAAAAATTATTAGGCCAAAATAGCAGTGTGCCCCAATATCGGGGGATTTCCCTCAGAATAATATTGCCCCAAATTGAGGACAAATTTGTAAACTGTCTATTTTCACCTTGTTGGGAAGTTGGAGATCATTCAAGCATTGCAATTCCTAAATATCATGGAAGATGGTAGAAAATAAGCCAAATTTACGATTTTCTCCCAAAATCAGGAAATGTCCTTCCAAATTCTGTAAAATTCAAAACAAATTCCCGAAATTGAGTATTTTTCCGTAATTCGGATCTTAACTCACCTCGTTGCGAAGTTTGAAATCATTTTAGCATCGCGATTCTTGGATATCATGGAAAATGTGAATTACAATTTGCCAAAAAATATGGGAATTCCTCTCCAAATTCAGCATTTTTCGGATTTGTTGCCTGAATTCATGGAGAAACATGTATATAGTGACCATTTACCACAGTTTGGGCGTTACAAGCCTAAGATATTTGGGGGAGAACACCGGAAATCCGACGGACACACACACACGCACACACACACACACTTTTTTGCGTTTACCTCGTCATAGGATACCCCTCAATGCAAGTAACTTCCGCGATATGAGTGTTACCATAGCAACTGTTGTTATGGCGACTAACAGCAGTGAATATGGATGAAATGACAAACTGACTGCATTCTCATCCGGCACTTCGGGACCGATGAGATAAAATATAGCAGGACCTAAGACTGGAATAACAGGGCTCTAGGAGGTACGATCCGAGGTCATCCCAGTGGATGGGGCGGTGTGTTGTGATCTCAAACTTGGAAGGAACACCTACAATGGAATACCTGGTAGTCAACTGAACGTCCACCAAGCAAGCCAAACTTGGTAGCGCCCACATCATCAGAGAAGTCCTGAACCTGAATCCGGGTAGGATTCCGAGATGCAGGCTCGAAATGAGAATTCCATTAATGAATCGTTGGAGGATATAAGAATCATAATAATGATAATATCTAGTACTCATATAGCGCGCTGTTACTGCCGTACAGCTCGTATTGGATCGCTATACAAATAATTGCCCATGATCACTAGTGACTTACCCCTGGTCAATGTCAACCAGTGCGCATCGCTTTCGGTTCTCTCCAGACACATCGAAGCGGTAGGACCATAGAACTAAACACGTGTTTAGTTCTATGGGTAGGATACATCATCGTGTCCCCGTGGGACATCCTGATATAGTGGGGATTGTGATGTCCGAAAAAGGGTTTTCGAGTTAGCCCTGCCCAGAGCAACTTTATTGCATTTTTTATATATATAATATAAGAATAATATGGAGATTTCGAAAATGGAGAGTGCAATTTTTTCCGAGCTTGTGCTCGTCTTGACGGCCATTTTCTGCTTTCGAAATGGCCGCCATTTCAGTAGGTCAATGTTCAGACCTCTTTGTATAAACTGGTGATATCATGCATTTTGGTGGCTAATCCAATAGCTACGATACCAACTAACCCAGGCCAGTAGTGATGAATTTGCCAGTATGAAAAACAGAGGCTATTTTTTATTACAGGGTGGCCGCCATTTTATCCCGAAATGATCATATCACTTCGAATAGAGTGGCTGAAGAATTTATTCTGGTGGCCAATCTGACGGCACAGATACCAATGAGCCCCGTAATATAGTATTCATTGACTATTGAAAAAGGTGATCATTCTGGATATCAACATGGCCGCCATTTTCACATAGAGATTACAAAATATCTTCGTGTGTAGTGGCTGTATAGGCTGGGCTATAGTGTCCATTGACTTTGAGGCAAATCCAAGAGTTCTGATACCGCACACACATCCTAAAATCCTAAATGGCCGCCATATTTATATGAAAAGCTATTTTTGTGGTTTCGTTTCGAGAGGCGATTTCATTACCTCTGGCTCCTATGAACCCAGTCGTACTGTTCCCACTGTCAACAATAAATGGTGGTCATTTTGACATTCAATATGGCCACCGGTTTGCACACGGTTTGCCTAAAATATGGTTTAAAATATAAATGTTCGATCATGAGGCACCATATATTTGACCATTCGGTCAGACTGTTTGCTATTTGAAACATCTTCAGCTAGATGATTATTCTAGTCGATAGTGGCGGACATTTTGAACCTCATAACGGCCACTATTCAATATATGGGTTAGCAGGATTAGCATTACCTAATGTTATCCAGTTATTAGATATCACTGTTCACATCCTCAAAGCACTTACATATATGCCACAGGTGGCGCACACTACTCTTTACAAGCCACCTCACAGGATACCCCTCAAACGCGGGTAGCGTGGGACCATCGAGAGGCATGAGATTCGAACGTGCAGCAAACTGATCACTAGTCCGGAGTTCTACCGGCTGAGCTAATCCGCCGCCTCACTTCCTAGATCTATCGCAAGTGGATCAGGAATTGGTACACGTCATACTTCTACCCATCGCCATCTGAACTGTTGAATTATTTAGTGTTTGTCGTATGGATTCGACTGACGTCTCAGTATATGTACCGATATACGAACCACTGACGCAGCCGCCGGATGTAAGAAAGTGCAACATACTAATAAATGAAGGATTCGGGGCATATGAGATGTCCCTGACGTTCGTGACCCCGCGTTTGGCGCTGTGCTGTTGGTCATCAGGTTCCCTCCGCCTGCTCCCCAATCCGGGACCGGTTAATTTAGTTCCTGGAATATACTCTCGCTCCATCTGGATACGTGTCTGTTCCAATGTTTTCACAGGTAGCGTCAGTCAATGACTCTATATTGAGACATCCTATACCCAGGTCTGTTCTGTGTGTGATACTATTCTTTCTTGTGTTGCAACGGTCATTTTAGGAGACTCCAATGGACACCACTGTTGCTGGGGGATAGTTATGAGTCAGATGTTGGTCCCAAAGGATCTTATATCCGTGATGGAACAGTCTCAGGCTTCTCGACTCCCCTAGGAGTCATGACTTTGTTGTTGCTGGTTCAGGATCTCAATGTTCCAACGATGGTGTAAACACTCTATAGATGGGAGGTGCCGGGTGCTCAAGAACTCCAGTGTATTCAGAAGCGCCCATGCAGGTGTACTTGTATCTCCACGGCCTGAAGCACTTTCTTGAGATACAGTTGACTTCATCTAGCCGGTTCGCATGACTCGACTCGATGTTAGAATTCGACGATGGTAATAGAGGTAATGGGCTGAGATGGGGTTGGTGTCTGACAGCATAATGGGAATTCTGAATCTCCGTAACCCGGCTCCCGTGTTACACTGCCCAGCTGTCAATGTACGGTTACGTGTAGCTGATTAGTCCAACGTGACTACGTGAGGGCCACTGGGCCGGGTACGATGGGGATTCGTACAAGGCACGCATGTATCAGATGGGTATACTGTTGGGTTCCCGGTTGATAAACCGACTGCAGATTACGACGTGATTATACTATAAGGCAAACTCGAGTGGCATTGGAGCAGCGGAAGGGTGGGCATCCGCGAATGATGTATGTCAAGCTGTCGATCGATCCGTTTTGTTCTCGTATAGGAGCTCTGGTGTCAACCTGAACAAATTGAAGAGAATCGTGATGCTTGTACCGGGTACAGTCTTTGCTATGCTCATCCTAAACAGGATTTGGACGTAGGATGTTCAGGTGTCAGTGCATCGGATTCCACTCCAAAGAAGGCGTGGGTCGATCGCCTCTTGGCTCTATGTGTCCTTCCTGAGTTATTGCAGGAATTTCATCTTTCTTGTAGCCTCACGTCGACTCCGTAAAGCATTTGACTTCGTTAGCAGGTTAGCAGAGAGGTTTCTTCTTGTAGATTGATAAATCGGCGCAGTAGGCATATGCCACCAAGTCACCAACGTATCTCGTCTCTATGATATCGTCTCTATGATCCCGGCGGTACTGCATGGTGCTGGTGGACCATATGAATTATTCCCGTCTAGCTCCAACATTTGTTAACACCTGAATGGATTGAAAGAAAATGTCAGGATTCTGCTGGGACTTGGGTTTTGCAGATGATGCTGCATTATCCGCTGAGTTCGTGGATTCCTTTGTGGTTGGATGTCCATGGAACGAATAATTGGAAGGCAACTCCACTGGGACTCCATGTGCGCCATTTGACCCTCCGGACGGACAGCCCTAATGATAATTCAGGAAAAACTATCTTTACCAGAGTTATTAGCATTGCAAGTATTAGGATTACCTCCAACACAATGGTTATGATAGCACATGCCACTGCGCACAGTGATATATGATTTCCCATGTAAATGGCCGCCGTTGAAGGTAATTGAGTAAATACAAATCGGCTTGTTGGTATCAGTACTCTTGAGTTCGCCACGACACAATAGGCACTATAGCCGCGCGTATAACCACTACACACGGATATATATGATACTTTCCATATGACAATTGCGGCCATATGGAAACATAACTTCTAGGTTCGTGAGTATCGGTGCTGCTGGGTTAGCTTGTTAGTATCAAGCTATTTCGTTCGCCGTTCTAACAATAGGCATCATAGCCTGTCCTACAACCACATGACACAAATAGGCATGGTGATTTCCATATGAAAATGACGGCCATCTTGGTCTTCATAACTACCACTCTATGTTATAGTGAAGACAACATTATACCTGAGTTCGTTGATATTGCGGCAAGTTAGATTGGTCACAAAAATAAAATATATAGCCACTACATTCGAAGAAAGAATCATTGAGTACAAACATGGCAGCCATCTTGGATTTAAAATGGCTGCTGTTTTGTTATTGTGATGAAAACTTTACTATGCGTATTACACCCGTTGTAGTGGCCATCAGAATGTATTCTATCATCACTATGTGCCATAGGATAAGAATATTTCCATACGCATACCTCGTCCATTTTGTACTCCCAAAATAGCTACCAAGACGACTTGGGGAAAATAGCACCCTCCATTTTTTTAATTCTCCATATCACAAATGACCGGAAAGTTCAATAAATCGCTTTGGGCAGGGCTATCTCGGAAAATTACACCAGACGCCCCACTAAATGTATTTCGCACTACGCGCAGCTACTCATGTGCAGTCGATGTCTCTGTCATCGCAATTGAGTCGGATAAAGTAGTATGCCAGAAGTCCGAATACACACAAGAACCGAAGGGCGTGGCCTATACAAGGAGATGTTAAAGGTACTCTATGGAGCTGAATGTCCAAATAACTCATTATCCCCTGCTCTCTCTCGTAGGAACATTCGGCACTATGAAATGCATGTGAGTAGGCTGCGCATAGTGTTCCCCTCACTCAGAGAGAACAAGAGGCCCACAACTGGCAGCACTGGAGATGTAAATCTTACGCAGAATATCATCTATTTTTCACGCGCCACGCATTATGCACCACGCGTCGCGCACTAATATTCCCTAATTGACACCGCGTGTCCGTCAGGTTCGGAGTGATACATAGCCTACATGTTACCCTCATGGAAAAAATTAGGCCTGAACAGTAACAGGCAGTTCAAGTTGTTATTGACCAGACACCCATTCTCGTGAAACTTTTTTAAATGGTGGCGCTATGCGACTATGTACTTTGCATATTCTAATTAGGAGGACCTCGTGCGCATCCTCGCTAGCATCGTTTCCATTCCCCGATCCGGTAGCCGTAGGCGCTATACTGCCTATACTAGTGAGAGAATGGGAGATGGTTGCACACATCAGGCATAGGGGTCCCACGTGGACCCAATATGGAAAACCCTGTCATGTGTCGGTCCCATGTGGACCCTATATGCTAATATGCATGGTCAGCCCCATGCCCATGATGGCTCATATCTCACGGATTCTCACCCATATACGGGCATGTAGAACTGTATGTTGCATGTATGAGCATAAGAAATTGTTAAAGTAATTATAGCCTACATCAGAGACGCCACACGTCATTGCAGGGGCTAGGCCTATATCAATGTTCCCGGAGTTCGATGTTCCCGAAGTTCAATGTTCCCGGGGTTCGATGTTCCCGGGGATTGATGTTCCCGAGGTTCGATGTTCCCGAGGTTCGAAGTTCGCTGTTCCTGGGGTTCGATGTCTCTCGTCTATGTGATAGTTTAATGCGTCTCGAAATTGCAAGGTTCGATGTCCCCGAGGTCCGACGTTCCCGAGGTTCGATGAATAGGCCCTATGCGTGCTTCGTTAGGGGATCTCTGCGGTGCGAAGCCGGACATAACAAACTGTAGGTAAATTAAAGATATAGTACCGGTAACCGGTAGGCCCACGTTCAGTTTGGACGATCGTCCAAACGAACCTCAATAACGAAGACCGCAGAGTCTCATACCTTGCTCGGAGTAACGGGGTCACTGGTTGTGACCTTCGCGGTTTCCGGGTATTGGAGTGAAGTTGGAACCCACACAACTGTTAACCCATAGCGTGAACAGGCGGATTAGCCTTACAAATGGACTCGTCGACTCCCGTAGACTCTAACGGGCATGTTTTGCAATTCTCCAAGAAGTTCGATGATGATATTCTCATATTTGTGCTGTCTGAGTCCACAGCTCAGTGCATTGAAGAAACTGCAAATATGTAGGATTGCCTTGCCGCGCCGAACCTCCCGGACGCTGGTGATGATTTGTGTGCGTAACTTCATTTGGGGAGGCCAGTAGGCTAATGAGCGGTCGGCTCGGAAAGACGCGCGTGAGGCTTCCATGCCATGTTCCCATTGGATCCGGATCAAAATAGGGGGATCAGTTTTAACAACCAGGAACAGAAGGTCACAGACGCGCCCCCACTGGATCGCGAGCAGGCGATCCGGATCGCCTGCGGGGGATCTACTCAGTGGGAAGAGACGTATCTCCAGTCACATATATATATACGCGTACACCCAGTTCACAAGTTTAGAAGCGATGTGCACCCATAGAGCAGTTAGTATTATATAGCTCTATGTCAGTGCACCCTAGTAAAGTTTCACGCAACTAATACACATGTTTGACACATCAGCACATGGTATTCAAGAACAATGGAAGACACCTCCCCTCTCATTTGTATTCTGCTGTTACTCAGCTCGTGACATTGCTTCGTCATCGCCATATTTCATTCAGGCGTATGGTTATTAGACGTACGAGTCGAACGAACGGTTCTCTCGTCCACGAGAAGTCCGAGCGTATAACCTACGATATCAATTGAAATATGAACTCTCAACTCGTATGATTCGAAGAGAGTGAAATCACGAATAAGGAAACGATGAATATTATTTCATGCTGTAATTTAACAAATCTACGAATATGATCTACGAGACTACGGATACGATCGCTTCAAGTTCGAAGGCACTTCAAATACTACTGCCTGCTAGTACTATACTGTACACTCAGTACGCGCACTCGCCTACAGTATCTGTGTTATACTACAAAATGGCCGTACAATGATAATATAATACACGACAGCTGTGGCATAACCAAGTTTCACGAATAAATTGGCTGGCTGCGTTGACGAAGCAGGAAGTACATCGTTGATCGCGGGTCACTTTGATCCCCCGAGCATTCCCACTGGTTTTCTTGATCCGGAGCGGGGGATCGGATCCGATTCTGATCTCCCCCGACGGAGGGGATCACGATCCCCGGGTCTGAACTGCGTTCCCACTCAGATTTTGATCCGGAGCACCGGATCAGATCGCCTGCTCGAACTCAAGTGGGAACGCAGTGTTTGTCCAACCTACATACCAAATGTGAAGTCTCAGCACCTTTCAGTTCACTATTTATCGTATTCACAAGGTTCTTAGACTTTGACTTCTGTTGACCTCAGATGACCTGGCACCAAGAACAATAGGGTTCTTCTCCACCATAATTGCCGCCAGCATACCTAATAATAACGTATCAAATGATTTTGTTCTCTAGGTATTGAGTGTTCACAAGCTCCCACCCAAAACACTAGGGTTCTTTCTTTTCATAATTGCGACCAGCATGCCAAATATGAACATGTTGGGTGCTTTTGTTATCTAGTTACGGTGTTCACAACAAGGTGTCACATACACACACAGGCATGATAGCACATTTATGTTGCCTTCAGCGAGGAATCAAAAGTAGTATTTATGAAGTGGGTGCAAAAATAAAAAATAAAGTTCTGAAATATTTGTTCTCCAATTTATTCTTATCTGTGGGTTAACCACAAGTTAACATATAGTGATAATATTGCATCTTACATAATAAATAAAACATAAGGCAAATATACATCGTAACAACCTAATCACATACTTCAATTTATCAAGTAGTACTCTGTAGTAGGCATTAGCGTTGATCTTTACTCAAAAGTGGGGGGGACATGAACAATTCCATCATAATTTCACTGTGCACGAATCGAAAGTCAATGGGTGTATTTCCAAAAAGTGGAGGGGACGTGTCCCCCTGTCCCCCCCAGGATCGACGCCCATGGTAGTAGGCCCTTAACTTCTAAAGAGAACACCAGACAACACAGGCTAACAAAATACTGCGAGGTTTCTGGAAACACTGAAATGTGTACAATAATCTTTAGGGTTGTATTACAAGGTGATACTTTGCTATTTATAAGGTGATAATGAGGATACAACATTCACATGGAATCCTACTTTGTCTAACATGAGCAATGACACTATGGACATTGAAATAGGGATACTACAGTCCTTTTACATAATGCTTACAGTGCTACTAAGCATATCAGACAGATGATTAACAAAATAGCCTTGAGGTGAAAGCAAATTGATGGAACACATCCTCTAAGACCCATAATTTATTCTAATACAATGAATTGCATACAATTTCATCTGAATACCAGCATATATCACCTAGTTCATCTGAGAAAAGAATTTATTGATAGTATCATATAAAATCACATGGCTACAGCCCTCATTACATCTCATACATGGCTTTGCAATGGCTCTTCTGCCATCTTTTCAGACATACATCATGGACTGCTAACATGCAAAATGTGATGAAGTATTTATTATTATCTTCATTGTGGAGAATCTAGATAATACTGTCTATAATAATTGGCACAGAATTCAATTTGAAAATACTGGAATATGTACCATTTGTTCACAAGGTGTTAGCAAGTTACATAGCAAGGTGATAATAAAATATGGCAAAAAGCAAAGGAAACAAATAATCCTAGCATTCCCAACAGCAAACAATGCTCATACATCAGCACTGCATGCTGAATGAAATATAAAGGAAAACCCAAAAGGTCTGCCCAAACGAAGGCCGGGACTGCCTAAACGAAGGCCGGGACTGCCTAAACGAAGGCCGGGACTGCCTAAACACACCATACTATAAATGGCCATAGCATACCACCCATACCCAATATGATGCAGGCTTTGTTTGTCACCAGCAGTACTCAATACTAGTGATGGAGTCGAGTCCAGCAAATCAAGACTGAGACCGGTCTTGAATCCTCCATCACTACTCAATACATTTGTGGACGAAGGGGGGCGATGACTCGATATGTGCGGGTAGTATCATCACTTTACGCTCCAGTGAAAATGAACAAAAGTGTCCATGTCCCATACATGTATGATCGCAACTCGCCTTCAGTTGTATGTGGACCTTTTATGTTCATAATATCTAGTTTGTATATAACATTCTATGAGGTTTAGAGTGGTCCAGACCCAAACGCTTAATCTAATATTTATAGTGCACAACTATTTCTGTTCTATCCTGATGCACCAAAATAGTTCATCACGTCATTGTGCCTCCCTTCCCCAGCAGACTTCCCAATAGTTGCAGGCACAGCAGCCATACAACCTTTCAATAATCCCCTCCCACACTATCTCTTTCACACAGGGGTACTGTGGGATGGGAGGAAGATGTGATTTATCCAACAGCACTGCGGAAAAGCCTCATTAGTCCTGTGTAGATTCAAACTTGCGATCTTTTGATCTCAAGTCCGGAGTTCTATCGACCGAGCGAATCCCCCTCTCGATCATGTTCTCGCTTTGGCGAGTGACATCCACATTTTTCGGCTTGAATGACTACGAACATGACCAAGAATCCCTAATAGACCCTATCTGTGCATGCATAGCAGTGATATGCATTCAATGTTCCAGTTCGAATGAACAGTATTAACCAATTTGTGCAAGCCCAAACAGTTAAAACCATGTTCTACACAATTCTATGCAAAAACTCTAACAATAAATACTAATGCATATATACTTTTCATATTTCAATCAAGGTGTGCAGTGCATGGGGATAATACATACACTAAAATAGACACTTATTCTATGTATTTCAAAGAAACAATTACACATTTACAGCTATTATACAAGCACACATCTTCAATGTACATACTATATATACTTCACATACCTATGCATAGATGAGTTTAATGCAAGAATCGAGGTTTAAACAGCAACACCATAACTTTACATAATTTTACTTCACTCAGATAGTCTCAGTAACCAATAATTTGTTGAATACAGCAGTTCATTGACTACACTTACTTATTTCCAAGTTTAAAAGGAATGTTACAAGAATAATTCGGTTGATCGGACAGGTACATGAATCATGTTCAGTTAGATTGAATGTAATGGTAAACATTTTTAAAACAACTGAAAATCATTCCAGTTGAAAGCAAGGTTTATGTACGTTTCTTTAAAGTGATATTCCAGTTTCCTTACAACGGAACAAAAACATAGTATTCTGATACATTTAGGGCCATACATCACAACACAGTGGTTTTGGTGATTTGACTAGCAATCTAAGAGTTGCCTGGGTGGATTGGTTCATTTCTCCTTTAGGCATGCCAGGTAGC
>JAUOBX010262956.1:0-11433 GCA_032360705.1 Eupentacta quinquesemita
AGATGCAATCTGGTGCAATATATCACACGTAAACACCCATTCTATGCAACAAAGAAAGCAGGAATATGCTTTATCCTCTATTGAGAAAATACTCGGAAACTGGGGGGCGGAATGGTACTTCCGACCCACATTTATGACTGGGGGGGCTGGGCTGCCCCCCCTCCCCCCACCCAAGCTTCCTACGCCTATGCTGCCCAATTATAATCATGGTGATTACCATGATAAAAACTTGATTAATGAGAAAGTAGTAATATAATAATAGAAATATAATAACAATTATCGAGTGGGGCCTAGTTGATGGTATGGTGTGTTAGCTGACTAATGCAGTTTGCTAGGTAGTTCAGTATTGCTCCGTCTCAGCCTGCGTGGAGGCTTTAAACTCGTTTCAACAGAACGTAAAATATATCCCCGGGACGCGTTTCAGCGTCTGGGATATTATGGTTGTGGGGGTGTAGCCGCCGCCGTCTCCACCGCCGCTGCCGCCGGAAACCTTAGGCGTTAGCGCCATAACTCCCTAACGCTTCGTCGGATTCATTCAAAACTCGGTACACATGTTCGCCCTAGCAAAAGCTTGGATGGGTTCGAAAGTGGGCTTTGCTACACTACTGCTACCCTCTATTTTGCACGTTTCAGGCGGCCAGGAACTTTTGTTGTTTGCGCGATAACTCACTAACGCTCTTTTCGATTCATTTGGAACTTAGAACACCTGTTTGCCCTAGTGAAAATTCGAATGGGTTCGAATGCTGGCGTTGCTACATGACTGATGCCTCCTATTTTGCAGAAATATCTCAAATTCATCTGATTTACGCGAAACATGGTGGGTGTGGACTGTAGTTGGTTCCGAGAACCATGACGACCAGCTCAAGGTCACCAAAGGCCGAATTTACGTAATTTATGCGATTTTCCTAACTTTGTCGGATTTGAACGAAACTTGGTGGATGTGAACTTTAGTTGGCCCTAAACAACATGAGAGTCGTTTCAAAGTCATCGGAGATCAAGAAGACATGATTTGTGCTTTTTTACTTATTCTAATAATTGACAGTCAGTATTCATAATTTCTTCCAGGGATATACACGTGGGCGGTTTACTGCACATGTCTAGTTTGAAATACATTCTTGAATGTGCCCATAGAAATTCCATTGCTTCACAACAGGCAATTAAAGTATCATCCCTTTGAGATGAAATCCAACCCATGATTATGCATGATGTCCAGTTTCGACAGATTCCTACAGATAATTCGGGTCCCTCATTCACAGGTAAAAAAATGACAACCTTTGTCATTGCAACATATCCCACATGCATAGCTAGTGTCGCGAGTGGCGAAGAGAATAACATGGTATGAATTCAAACTAAGTAACATTACCACCGCATTGGCTATTAGTGAAAATAAATTCATTTCAATGTTTCATTTAATTTCAAGACCGTGACTGAGACATTACTGAACATAGGCATCAGTCCCGCGACACATGGCGGTCATTTCAAGGTCATCCGAGGTAAAATTTGCGTAGTTTATCACATTTCCTGAATTTCGTTGGATTTGAACGAAGCTTAGTGGATGTGGTCCACAGTTGTTCCTGAACGACATGGAGGTATTTTCAAGGTCACGGAATGTCAAATTTGTGGAATATTGCGATTTTCCAAAGATTGTCGAATTTGAACGAAGCTTGGTTGACATGAACTACTGTTGGTTCTGAAAAACACTAACGGAAAACCGAACGGGAAGTGATACATTGACTTAATCTTAGCGGTTCACCCGTCAACAGTTGTCTAGTTTGATAACCTATTTTCGCGAGGAACTATTCTGGTTACCAATACAGGTTCACATCGAGTATAGTTATCATTCCTCCTCTTATTCGTTCAGTTTTCCCTCATAACCCGTACAGCACATGGAGCAACCGTCCCTGTAGGTACGCGTCGGATTCGTCACTCAAAGTCATACTTTAGATACACTATATCAGAGAATCTACCCAGAAGCGATATGTTGAATTTATTCAATTATTCCTACTTCAATTTCGATGTAACAGGTGTCAGAATACGCATCTGTAATTTTCTTCGAATATATGTAGGACATATTTACCACTGGCTCCGTAATGTGTGCAATCTATTGCATTATTCGTTCAAATCTCTCGAGGGTCATCTTGACTTTCGTTTAACCTGAATATAAATGTGGATGGAAATCTCGAAGTCGCCGTGCCGTCGCTCAACGCCGGCGCTCAACGGATGACGCAACAACACACGATATTTATATTTTCCCCTAGAATACAATTCAAGTTGGCTATCATTATTATGGTGTGTGAGATCATGAGGATACTTACGTACTTTGTGAACCGATGCCAGGGTAAGACACTTCCCTCCCCACATCATGACCCATGGATTAACGTTAACGTCTTTGACGGTGGATGCATAGTTCCCTCTGACATCGTATGAATGTTGCGTCTGGATGGGCAATTCTTCTGTTCGTAATCTGTATCATAAGCTCATGTATACCTCAGCCTGTACTGAAGTAACGAAAAGTCAGCCTCTCAGTTGGACTAATCGGTATTCTGAGAAGGTGCTAGACTTTCTCGGCCAAGGTCAGTGAGAGGAATCGAGCATCTGCCCTTATTTGATTAATTGGTTTACTCCACCAAAGGTCAGTTTGGGGACATCAGCGCTTATAAGAACCCCCAATTCACTTCAAATATTGATAATCCAACAGACCCGCTACGCTCTTTCCTGGCTCCAACTATAAACGGTGTAACAGAAGAAATTACGTCATTAATGGAGTAACACCATAGTCCATTTATTTGAGAGCAGAGTGAACAATTCTAGCCTAGAAATTGTCCAGGGCCCGTGATGATCGGGAACAAAACAAGTTTGAATCAACGAATTTGAGTCACTGAGCTCGTCCCACATAAATTATAGAAGACAGAAGCATTGGTGGTATTGAGAGACATGGTTGAGGCGTTTAGCTCGTGATCGAGTAGATGTGACTACATGTACACTACCTTGAAAAGTAGTATTCTCGAAAAGGTCATTGACGCCCAAAACTTGGCTTCCCAACATACCCTCTATATTGAGCTGGGCGAAGCTGTTAACGTTCCAAAGGAAGGGTTTACTCTGGAACCACCAATTTGGGGGGCAAATTGAATCCAATTGGTCGCATCGAACAAACTATGGCATAACACATCAATTGGGTTCCCTGTCGACAAATTTTAGGTAAGAATTGACCAAGTCTGTGTCTGGAAACGTTTCTTTTCATAAATACATCTTCGGAAATATTTCCGTTTTCATTTAGGTTCATGGATCTCATGAACGCGTCACTGTCGTAGAGTGTGGGAAATCTCGGTTTAATAATGAACCTTTGAAGACCTCTTCCATCGTACTTTTTCAGCGTAATTGGAAACGATTCAGGCAAAGACTCCGGGTATATGATCCTTATGGGGATGCTAAATCTACTTTTATTTTGGTTATAAACTCAGAATTCGGGATTGTTATCAGCGTTTATTATAAACACTTATCCGTTGGTTGATGTAACCTGGTATCACATTATGACAATTAGTCTCAAATCCGAGGTTAACACTAATCAATCATTGGGAGGGCAATTTAATTTTGAATTACCGGGAAAATATGTGAGAAACGGGTCCCCAGATTTTCAGACGCGGTAGAATGTCGCGAATGCAGTGAAACCTTAACATATAGCTCAACCGATGTACACAACACTTCTGGCAATACAAAAATATTGTCCTGCGTCGTATATTGTGTTGGGACTGGGAAAAAAATCTCGTAATATACTGTCATTAAATAATGGCTAAGGGCGTACCTCTTTGAAAGTGTGGACAGAAATAGAAGCGTAAAACACTATCTCGATTTTGATCAATACGCGACTAGGTTCCCGATACAGCATGATTGTAAGGTCATTCAACTCTCTCGGGGATGTCCGACGTCTCCCGTGAAGTATGTATTCTGCGTGTTTTTACTCCAGTGCAGCAATAAATGACCAGCGGCAACTCCTCGTAACATCAGATAAATCTCGAGTCAAGGACACGATGGTGTAATAGAGACCGTTTCCCGAGTGTGTATCATCCAGGAGGGGCAGTGGTGATTTTATACGTGTAAATTTTTTGTACACTAGATATATCCGATTCCCGCACGTTAAATCGCTGCAATTGTCCGTGATTATTGGTCTCGCTACTTTCCGCGCGAATGTATCTTGTAGCTTCCTTACGACTAGGGCAGTATAGGACAACAGTTTTAGTATATACGTGAGCATATCTTTAAAGTGTTCCCAACATCCTGCTGCAACGGGCGAATAGGCGACGGCGACGCTTGCATGACGTCACGATGGAGAATTGTCCCAGTGCATCTTGATATAGACACGGAAATTCTGTCCTGTGATACGTCGGTGCAAGATTATCTTCGATGTACAGCCATACAATTGTGTATCGTAATAGAGTGCAAGCGTCCATTATTTACCAGGAGCCTGGAGGTATAAAGCTCAATATTGCTAGCCCAATATTTCTTGCTGACTCGAGCCATTCAAAAAAAATATGTTCAAAGTTCATCGGAAACTCAGCATACCCTAACCTTGATCCATGGCACAATTTTCATCAATAAACTCTCCGTTTATGTATGTGACTGGTTAGACACATCTTGCAACCTGACGTCGTGCAAACGGCTTCGTCTTCTTAAATCATCTCATTGTTCGTATTTATTGCTCTTGCTATACGTTCATGTCCGACTGCAAAACCGCGGCAGCGAGTAGCTCTCCTACGAAACGGACAGTAGGAGAAAACAGTTCTTCTATATACGAGAGGCATTGTTGACAAATTATTTCCCGGCAATTTCAGCTTGTTTTTCATGGGTGCAAGTCAACCAAGTTACACGGGATGGGATGAATAGTGAAGGCATGATAGAGCGGACCTCCGATGAGCAATGCCCAAAGATGTATCGATTGAGAAGAGAGAGAGAGGGGGGAGAGAACTGCGAGACATCTCCGACGCATGCGCAAGACCTTGCAGAGGGAAAATAAAGAAGTCATCTCCAATGAGTTTGATAGCCTTGGACTAAATCTCAATCAGGATTTCAATAACTGTCGGAGGGGCTCCTCTCTAAACATGGGCTGATGGAAACAGTATCCCAGCTGCGCGCGAATCGGGTTTCATAGAGCCGCAACAGATGGATAGGTTCAAAGTAGTTCCGAGAGTAGAAAAGGTCGTTTCTGAGAGGCCAGCTTGGCAATATCTCCAATGTGGGATTTACGGCTGACGTCAAGAATCATCCATCACAAGGATAACTATAGAGTTCGAGAAGTTGAGTATAGAGTTGGGAGAAGTTTGTCACGCTTTCGTGGGATGATGAGTTGGTCAGTATTCTTGGAATTGACCGTGACTAAGTTATCACGACCTCACTGGGTTACGATAGAACAGCACTGGTGAAGAAGGTCAGCAGCTGTCTGCCTGCGCTCAGTGAGGCATTTAAGAGGGTGATTGAAACCAGTTGACAGGTTAGTGTCGTCAACGAAAAGAAGACTGGACTGGAGACAGAATCAATAAGGTCATTAATGAAGAGAAGAAATGAGGTTGGAGAGGTAACGGATCCTTGGGGCACTCTGGCACAGATAGGATGAACTGAGAATATGAACTAATCATAATTTTATACACGTTATGACGAGCCTGATGACTTTGTACAGTAGTTAGACTACATACTGAATGATGCTTGGGCATGCGAGCAGCTCAGTACATATTACCAGGCAGCGTAAGCCAATCAGGCTATGGCAAATGAGGTTTGCCTCTATATGAGATTTGCCTTGGTTGGCATCGTACAGAGCGTCCTTGGATAATCTATTTCAAATATCACTAAATTATTGGTATGAGATGGGAGATGGAAAATATCCAGAGCTTTTCGGTTTCATTCAGTTGAAATTTGATGATCTATGTGGTACTATCATCGTATATCGTCCTTCTCGCAAGTTGAGAAAACGAATAACTAAAAATATATACAAAATATCATTGGTCATCGACCTAATGACTAAACAAGATTTCCGCACCACCTGTGCCATTCGTTATTGTTATCTATTCAGGATTCTTCGGAGTGAATAGAAAGGTATGGGATGTACCGGTACGTTCTTATCAACAATATAACATATTATTGATATTAATATAGTAGTAAAATAACAATAATAGTAATATCTAGCTACCGTGTCACATCATTTTTGGCTGATCCAGGGAGAGTGGTAATCTTACCTTTGCCCCACACTACAGATAAGACAACTGATATGCGTTCCGTTTGCGTAAAAGCGTAATATATTCACTACTGGTTCAATGTTTTGGATCGAAAGCACTTGAGAATCATCCTAATTTTAGCTTGCTGTATATATTCGCGAGACAACATATGTCAATATCTAAGATTTTAGGAAGGATATGGTATTTCTATTCTGTCTTGAGAAAAGTTTTTTACCGTTCTTCCAATCCTGCAGCCAAGGTGTTGAAGGGAACCATGTGTAGGCCAATTTGCAAATAAATGGGTAGATATCTCAAATATGTGGGGTTTGGAGTGGTGTGGTGACAATGTAACGCTTGTCTTAACCCTATTCCCCGTACCTCCATATCTGACGTCATAGCGTCATCGTCATAGTGGACCAACGTATATGGCTCGACTACACACCGTGCGTGAACTCATGAAAACAGTGGACCCACGTTTCTCGGAGTAATTCTGATCACATAACGCTTGAACCGGACACGACCTCAAGTTACTGAAACCGAAATATGAGCCTGATTCAGCGATTAATGGCGCAAACACTATTTCCGGGAAAATTGTTTTGATTTCCTTTCATCAATTTTGACCAGGTGTTGCTGAATTGATAGAAATTATGGCTATCGGAAGGTGAAGTCATAACTTCCCTGTGTCCAATCAATTGGAAAATTGATCGTACGATCTTCATCGAAGGCAATTTAAATTGTATTCATCCACTCTGGTATATGTATAAGTATAAGTCTGTGTGTGAGTGACAGTGTGTGGGCAACATTTCTCCTGAGTACGATATCTGGAAACAGCAACCATTATCATATCCTACTTCTCAATTGGGATGCATTCCAAACTGAATAAACTTATTTTAGTACCAAATCGATGGATTTTCTTGGAATAGGTGATATTAGGCCTGAGCTATGCAGTGTGGATAAACAGTCCGCATAGTCAAAGAACGATTCAATATATTTCATTCAACATGAATGTGCCTCTGTTGTTAACAACCCATTGAACCTCTGAAATATTTGAACATTTGCATTACATTGATAAACATTAACAACCAGCTTAACCGAAATGACGAGACATTTACCAGTGGATAAACAATCGAGATTCAAAGCTGAGCTATAACCCACACGAACTACCGCCACGCACATGGTGACGTCACAACAATTGCAATAAATATCGTTCGTTACAAGTTTATAGTTATCCAATGTATGTACCATGACTTTGATCATCTCTCCCAGCCTATCCAATTATAATCAGACAGCAATTCCCAGGAGAAAATGGAAGAAAATAGCGAAAAAAGAGTATGTGATGTTATGGGGTTCGACCACTTAATGCAGTTGCTGCTAGTAGTTTATTGATGTTTCATCCCAGCTCACGTGAAGGCATTCACGAAATTCTCAACGAACCGTAATTTGAAATACATTATGGAATGTGCTCACAAAAATTCCATCGCTTCACAGCAGGCAATTCAATTACTATCCCGTTGAGATGAAATCCAACTCCTTGATTATTCATGGTTTAACGCGTCGTCGTCTCCAGTTTCGACAGATTCTTACAGATAATTCGAGTCGATCGTTCATAGGGCAAAAATGTCAACATTTGTCATTGCAACATATCCCTCATGCTACCTTCGCAAGATGTAAGGAAGATACGTTGCTGAATTTGAAAGACTGTCGATGGTAAACGTGTATGGCGCGGCTCCCAGTTACGCAAAATCGTATTGCTTGACGATAATGCGGGCGATGACATAGCACAAATTAAATATATCATTACTCATGTGACCACCGCAAGACCCTGATTGACACAGTTCTGAACATAGGCATTTGTACCGAAAAAACATGGCGGTCATTTCAAGGTCAAGGTCAATGTGCGTTATTAATGCAATTGTCCTAACTTCGTTGAATTCAAACGAAACTTAGTGGATTTGGTCTGCAGTTGGGTCGGAACAACATGGAGGTATCGTAAAGGTCACGAATATGGTTTCCAAACATTTTCGAATTTGAATGAAGCTTGGTTGATATGCACCACTGTTGGTTCTGAGAAACATAAAGGACATCTGAAGGTCATCAAATGTACATGTGCATACTTTCTGTGAAACATCAAGAGCTAAACATATCTGAACGAAAAGTGGTACATTAACTTGGCCTCCCACTGATCACTCATATGTGGGTTTACCCGCACACGGTTGTCTATTCTCGCAAAGAACTACGGATAGCCGATACAGGATCGCATTGAGTATAGTTATCGTTGAACTTCTATCTGTTCAGTTTTCCCATAAACCGTAGGCCTGCAGCCCACTGAGCAACCGCCTTTGTACGTGCTGGAATCGTCAAAATAAGTCACATTTTAGTTACACCATTCGTTAACAAACTTTCCGCAGAATCCAACAGAGTCCACCCAGGAGCGATATATGAATTCATTTAATTATTCCTACTTCAATACCAATATAACAGGTGTCTGAATACGAGTTTGTATTTTCCTTCAACAATATATGTAGGACAAATTTACCACTAATTCCGTGATATATACAATCTCTCGTAGTCCTGGCCAAATTTCTCGAGGGTCATCGTGACTTTCATTTGACCTGAAAATGAATTCGGATGAAACACCACGGAGTCGCCTTGTTGTCGCTGGTCAATTTGATGAAATTGTCACAGCACACTGGATGGCGCAACAATACTCGATATTGATATCTTCCCTCAAAATACAATTCAAATGTCAATATCAGTTTGTGTAATATCATGAATTCACTACTCATAGTCCAAACCTGACGTGCATTCGATTTTTCATCCCAGTAAAGAATTACAGACATATATAAGTTTGAGACATCGTGGTTGTGCGATACAAAACCATTCCAGCATGCAATATTAATTGTTGGATAGGTTGTTCAACTAAAATAACTTTGTTTTTCTCTGGAGTTCCCATTCTAGTTTCACTTTCGAAACTAATCTGGAGCGAGGGTAACGTTTCGTCTTCTTGATTTGATTACTACAGGTCCATGAAGCCACTGAAGGTTCATCGAGGAACCCTGGCCGTGTTGATCGTGAATGAGCACCGGCGATAACTAGTGCTCATATGTTATCGAGGCAGGGGTGTACAGTACCAATCCCAACCAGCTCCCGGGACAGCAATTTTAGATCCGTCGGACGACCAGCGAATTTTTTAAGATCCTCCAGGAGCAGACGCTTTTCTGTTTTTTTTGCTGGTTTCGGTATTTGCGAAGTTCAACCACGGTAACTGCGTAATGCCGACCGACGAGACTCATTGTAACTAACCGACAACCACCTCTCGTAATTACCAAGCCTACTGCGCCACAGCAGAGCCCGGACACCGAAATCCCGTCAGTCGTCACTGTGAGTACAGCCACCACCGGACAGTTCCCATCCGGACAAATCGCACCAAGCACAACTGCCACCCCGGACAATTCCGACTCGGACAACGTCCACCCGGTCAACCCGCACCCCAGACAATTGCCACTCAGGACAATTCCTACCCGGACATTACGCACCCGGACAACTTCCACCCAGACAACTTCCACTTCGGACAACTTCCACTCGGACAATTTCAACTCACCAACTTACGTCGATACCGTAGGTCAAGGAGAAGTATAATACGTTATTAATAATGATAATAATAATAATACTGATCATACATTTATATAGCGCTTTAGGCAATTCCGTCAAAAATAGTTTAGACCACCAGTTTACAGACGAACTGAACTTAATATCTCAAAATCTGTCGACTGCCCTCTTCAACCGACGTGTTGGATTTTTCAGCAAATAGCTAGGTGTCTTGAAATACTTTAGACTATTCTGGCACAAACAATCAATAGCTTATACGCCGAATATGAGGTTTTGAAGTATTCAACGGATATCGTTCTCTGCACCATTAGCTCAGCTTCTGACATTGAATAAGAGCGTGACGTCTGTCTGTGGCTATTTGAAGTAAACTTCAAATGTTTGTACTATAAATACACCAGTGGAAACCAGAGTCATGAACTGAATGAACCCTACAGAAGCGTTAAGTTTATGAACAAATATCCGTGAGGTGGAATTTTTCGCTGATTGCTACGTCAAGTGTGGCAATGCCGTGGTGGGAAGAGTTGAAAAAAGGTTCTCCCAAAGGCCCTATGACCCTGTCACACTAGCAATACGTGTGATTCGCGGAGTTTTGCATGCATTTATATTTCTGGACGCAGAGAATATTCTCCAGGCAAACGGACATTCGAGTGAGTTATGCGTGCTTCTTGCCTGTTGGTTACGTGGTACTTGCGTGTGCTCCTTGTGACTCGCGGGCCTAACGCGTGTTTGCTACGTACGAGCTTCAAAGCAAGTCAGTGTTAGTTCCGATCCACATACGAGCCCTACAGGTTACCTGAGTGCTAGTTACGTGGGACTTGCCTGCAAGGTGCGAGAGTATCGCGTTATGTCAGCGGGCATAAAAAAAACAGCAGTGGCGACAAGGCCTGGTACGGTTCGACTGCATCCTCGGATGGCTGGTCGAAAACCAGTGGAGCGATTGAGCATCCTGCCATGTAGAGCAAGACATCCGGAAACTAAGCAAGGATCAGACTAAAAATGAGGAACAGGGAGGGTCAAGAACTCCTCAAGAACTATATACTATTAGCTGGTCGTACATTTCGAATCGTCTGCCTCTCTCGGGAATCGACCAAGCCCTGACCCACCATCTTCGACGCCTCTTTCTCTGGTATTCTGATGCGGTGAAGCTGAACGTATACTACCTGCATGAGATCCAGCTGTACGTGTACATTACACTGAATTCCTGTCCTGTTAGCCATTCTGCATTACGCGGGTCATCACCATTCACAACCAGACTGACAACTGGATAAATTCTTCGAGGGGAATACTGAAACAGCGAGACCAGTAGCAAGACGCCCATAACTTAACCGCAAACCACCCTCAAACCACCCGCGATGAGACAGTAATGGCGTGGCAAACTACTTACTTCGAGCGGTTGAACTCCCTGTGACTGCTACGAGCCTCCTGAGAGTGTTTTGCGTGAACTCGGTGGGCAGACACCTGATTCTACCCGGAACCAGTTTTGAGCATGTTCAAAACTTGGCTGCGGGCATTTCGGACTTGCATGCGCCAATACTGGCAAGTCCAAGATACGGCCAATTCCGAGTAACTTGCATGAAGCTCCGGGCAGCCAGTTAAGCCACTCACAAGTCGGTCACAGCCC
>JAUOBX010263067.1:0-11432 GCA_032360705.1 Eupentacta quinquesemita
TCGGAGAACGCAAATAGGTATCAATTTCTAATTGTGCATGTAGGTGGCACATATAGAGTGGAGGACCCGTCTGTTTTTATTGTCAGGTCAAGTTCATTCAAGGTCAGGAGAGGACAAATCTCAAAATCATCAGCATGACATCTGAAAAATGTAAACATGTATCGAGTTCGATTCGAGTATGCAGGTTACAGATATGGACAGGTCAAGGTCAGGTCAACCTTATTGTATTTTGCGTCAAGTCAAGGTCATTCAAGGTCAGGGGAGGTCGAATGTCAAACAGATTTCCTGCACGATACCCGGTGAACTCGAGCAAGTTTCGAGCAGGATTACCTACATGCTTTTAGTTCTTTGCTCACCTTTTCACTGTGATTAGTGGAAATGGCAGTATTATTGTCGCAAGACATATACTGGATGGAATTATATTTTCAACAGGAGTTGTAGGAGTATGTTCGAGATTCCTATGTGTGGTTATTCTTTTTGAAGAAAAATTACAGATGTTGAGTGATTCCATATTAATGGAATGGATAACATGCATCTGTGTAATTTATGAAGACAGAGATCCTCACGGATTTGAAGAGGTGGTCAGCTTGTAGAAAAAATGGAAGAAGTCCTGTTTGTGGACAGAGTTATTCCTTGCTTGACTTTGGAAGCAGTTCTTCCAACAGGTATCCTCTGCGGTCATCCAGACTCACCTCTAATGAAATATCGCACTAGAACTACGTTGATTGCTGTACCTAACTACATGCATACCTGTCAAAATAGTATCGAAAGTGAAACTGTTTCGATCTGAGTTTATCATAATTAAATTCCTCTTCAATTAATGTTAATGTGTTGGAAGACTTTGAAAAGTTGGCAAGGAATCACCACACATGGTTGTGTTTACCACGATGTAATATATTGGTATTATTACAATTACTCACAAAACGTTTCCGGAGCGCTCTACAAATATATAAGATATCAGGAGCTATCAAAGAAAAAACGAATGAGTAGGATGAGCAGTGATAAGTGTACTAAAAGCTTCTGATGATCACACGGACTGATGGGGTTTAGGAATTGATATGATTTGATGGGATATTTGCCGTTTTATAGACACAGGTACGAATACTGCAGTATAGTCAGCTGTAAACGTTGACCTGGGAACAAAATTTGTGCTGTTGGCTTCATTAGTCCGTAATTATAATCCCTATTGACTATAATAGATGCTCTACAACAGCAGTATCTAACAAGAAAACAACTATTGGGAAAATGTGCATCACCTGCATGGGCACATTGGGTTTACGCAAGTTGTCAGTTAATATGAAGTCATGTGGTGTTTATGAGACAAATGATGGGGACTGGGTGGAGGGTTATGCCGGTATCATTGATGTCTTAACATTCTTGGCGCTTCGATATCCATTATGCCTTGATATCAATGATAAATAACAAAAACTGAAATCTCAAAAAATATTCCGACTAAGTTAATCATTGGTCAGCACTTTCATGTGAAATAATAACAAATAAGTAAGTGAGTGAACTGAACTCCGTTCAACGACGAAAAACAAATCGCCCGGTATTACATCACGACGAATGACTCCGCATTTCATTTGGAGTTGATACCTATCAGATACCCAACAATATCGACGGCTGGGTCAGAGGTTACATGAACAAAATGAAGAACGAAAATCTATAACGTCGTCAAGAAATGTTATCCCGAATCTTTAGGTAAACATCGGGCAGTATGGATGAACCAACTGCAAAACTATCAGATTAGTGGGTATCGCTGTATAAGGGTCAGCACACAACAGGCGAGAGGTTTGCGAATAACTGTGATTTTCGTTGGCAGGGACAGTTTAACAACTTCCAATATTCCAAACAGGGACAAACAAGAGAGTTGACATTTCCTCAGTTTTGGCATCATAGTCACGAAAATTTCCTCAAATCAGATTGAGAATCTTGTGAGATTTACAAACTATATTGTTTATATGCTTCGACCATGAAAGTGTTGATGTTATGGTTTCTCTAAAGGTGAAATACTCTTTAGGTCGACCAGTTCAAGAGAAGTATCTTTGTTTTCCTTTGGTACTCCCAATATCTATAGATCTATCAAATTACCTAGCATATTAGATTGCACATATACATATAGAAGATGCCCCAGGGTCCCACTAAAGCGGCAGCTTGGCTCAGCTGGAATATCCGAGAACAAACTGAGACACCTGGGGAGCACCATCTGAGAGAGGAGCAGTACAAGGGAGGGGGGAGGAGCAGGGAAGCTACAGCTGCACGGACACCACTCACACTGCATTTTACATGCTCAATCTGTTCCAGGTCGTGTAGGTCAATAGTTGGCCTTGCAGTCATGAGAAAGCCGGCCAGGGACGCCAGCCTCCCCACGGATCTTCGCAAGCCAAGAACTAACTATATTCATTAACACAATCCCTATACCCTAGGGCAGTACTGCGAAGTACTGAGTGATCAGATCAGATCATGCAGTCGGTAGAGCACTAGCCTCGTGATCAGAAGATTGCGAGTTCGAGTCCCGGCCAGCTGGGGTTTCCGTTACGTCCTTGAGTGAGGTGCCTCATCTCCATTGTTTCGTCTCACCCAGGCGTTATTGGGAACCTGTGAGGAAGTACAATCGGCGCTGAGTTAGCTGCAGCCACATATTCCCTGGGATTGTCGGAGTGCGTATACCACTTTATATGATCAGGGTTATATCTGTGAAGTGGTTTGAGCATGTAATGGAAAAGCGCTATATAAGAAACGATATATTTTCAAAATGAAGTTACTAAAAATAGTCACCTCGGACGTATAGATAGATAATAGGATGCCATGTCCGTAGGTACCTCTTCGCGCGGAAAGCTTCGTATATACCCTCGTGGGCGGCTTTGGTCACCGACGTCAGGCTGAGAGTTAAGCTCCCATCAGCTTCGGGGAAGTCAGTGATGTCGGATGGGTCAGTCAGAGATTGACGTCGCCACCTGACTTGATCGACGAAGCTGTTGCTCAACTCCACAGCTATGTCAATTGATCCTCCATTCTCGACCACGTAGGTAAACTTTTTGTTGATGAAGGCTGGAGTGGACAACATAGAGAGGACCAGAACGGAAAGAATGGCGTTTGTACTTTCATAATAAACCATTATCAAGCGTTCCTGCATATTTGACATATAGACCTATACAGTATTTTCATAGAATGTGAAAAATGAGAGGACAGGGAAAAAAGGACACTTGCAGACAATATTGTGTCTTCTTCTATATAAGTAGGTAACCCAATGGGAATGAATATAACACTTTGCAGATGCTTTTTTAAAAATAACTATCAATAATATTGAGTTATTATATTGTGATTAGCACTTCTTACAAAGACCTCGAAACGCTCTACATACTTGACAGACCCGCGTAATATAGTGCATCATACTTTCGCGCATGAGAACACTGCGTCACATTTGCGTTATTTGCGTTATAATGTTCCAAGGGGCCTTCCTATAATTGCATGTTATGCGATATATGAGAGACATGCCTTGCCCAAGTCGAACAGCACAGCCGAAAAGCCTCACCGAGCGTGTATGGGTTCGAAATCGCGATCTTTCATCCTTGGAAGGCAACCGCGGGCTCAGATTGCGATTGAACAACATGTCTTCACGTATTTAAATGTCCTCCCAATTCATCATCCATGGGGAAGCATCCCGGTTGCGAAAAGCAAAAAACTATATGTGGTATGCCAAGAATTGATACATGGCTGCCAAACTGATGGAGAAATCAACGATTGTCATCCTCAACACACATCAAGTTCATCGGTTCCCCAACTACCCACTGCTGAAAATACCAGTCATGTCAGATCTTTCAGTTGACACTGATAGAACAATGGCCTAACCCAGCTTAACCCTGCTTCAGGGAGAGTGTCGATAACGATAGAATTCAGCATCATACCATTGCTCTAGCAATGAATCAACAAAATGGGGACACCTTCCTCCCTGGGTCAGCCGTGTCAGTGGGTTCGTGGTTAGTAGTCTGGGAGATGGGCCGAAAAAGTGTTGACAGGCTGATGGACCAGTTGTTATTCTGGATTTTCTTCCGGGATATTGGGGTGTCCCATAGAAGAACAAGAAAGCCAAAATGATCAGTAGTTCCTTGACTCTATACCTGTGATATTCAACCTCAAAACCTGCAGCAGGGTTTATCGACTCATGTCCCATGGATTACACCAACATTATTTGAGGGTCTTGTAGTTTCAGTGAGGAAGCTACACATCAAAATTCACCATCATGAAACTAACCAAGTATTTGCTTCATCCTTTTTTTTATAACAGGGATAACAGGGATCATGTACTCATCATGGCAGAAATACCTAGACCAAATATGAGCATCTTCCATCCAGGTGGGTTCGAGGTATCGCGTTCACAAGTCGATGTTGGCTAAAATAACATTTTGATTTGTCACGTTTCTGACCTTTGTAAACCACAATTGGTCTGCACCACGCGAAAACTAACAGTGGCGCTTCATGCGGGTTATTTCTCAATTCCCAGTCAAAATATTGGTCAGGTGTAACTTTATTAATTGGGAAATGTCGGACGTGAGATCCACCTTTCGAAGCTGGTATACTACATATATACTGAAGACGAATCCTGTTATTTTCGAGGAAAGGTCATTCAAGGTCACTGGACGATGAACTTTCGATATCTTTGCAAGAACTAATTCTAGGAGGATGTTGTACAAAAACATAAAACAACACATGTGCTGTTGACACGTCACTACTCCATGGAACGCCAACATGTTTGCTCTAGATATAAATAACCACGGCGAGGAATAACTACTCAGGGATACGTTCTTGTTAATAGTATGATTCCTTTCCTTCGCAATGATTAGGAGGATGCAGATATGGGGATCCAAATTTGCAGGTTAGGTAAATGCATGCACGCTCGGAAAGTATCGTTCTCCTCTGGGGAGCTTGAGTAATGTTCTAGTATCCTGTTCCTACGGACCATGGGTCGATTCTCATCTCGTTCCCGAATGAGATTTGAAGATCGGATTAGCTCGGTTGGTAGAGTACTGGACTCGTGATTCAAGGGTTGCGGGTTCGAATCACGGCCGGTGCGTCCTTGGGCAAGATGCCTTTATCTCCATTGCCTGCCCACCCAAGCTTATTGGGAACATGAGAGGATGTTGAGTACAATCGGCGCTGAGTTAGCTGCTGCCAAATTAGCTCGATTGGTAGAGTATTAGCTCCGTTGGTAGAGCACTGGACTCGTGATTTGAGGGTTGCAGGTACAAATCACGGACGGTGCGTCCTTGGGCAAGATGCTCTATCTCCATTGCCTGTCCCACCCAGGCACATTGGGAACCTTTGAGGGAGTTGAGTACAATCGGCGCTGAGTCAGCTGCTGCCACATCTCTCCGGGATTGCCGGAGTGCGTACCACTTCCTATGATCAGGGTAATATCTGTGAAGCGCTTTGAGCTTTGAGCACTGTCTCACCGACGTGGGGAAGCGCTATATCAGAAAGTATATATTATTATATCATTATGCCTCGCGCGCTGCGACGTCATCAGCATACAATACTGTGTGTTGCACAGGGAATAACTTGTGAACCTCCATACAATTCGTCCTCTTGTTAGCGTACTGATGAATCTGCAATTTTTGTCGATTTCGAGTTAGACAGTTGTCCTGGCTAATATTGGGGCACAGAATCTGATGAAGTCCGAAAATGTACGAATATTACATGATAATCAATTATTTTCCACTCTTTTGACGAATCCTCTGTCATGTGGAAATTTGTATTTCGTGTAGTGACGAATGTCTGATTCCTCAAAAATTGAATGCTAAGTCAATGGCTTTGCTAAATGCAATATTGTTGAAAAACAGCAAATATTTTCTCAGCGTAGTGACGAATACGTGACGAATCTATAGAAATCAGTATTTTTGCATTTTGCGTGGTGACGAATATCTTTGAAGCATAGTATATTAGGGACAATATACGTTTCATCGCCCGAAACGTGATCAACAGCAATTTTTCTTTTCTTTCTCTTCGACCCCAGTTACAAGGAATGTATCGTTGCTTAACATTTGGTTTAGCCATTTCAAATTCCAAGATCTTCAAACCGTGATTCCTTTAATACCTTTCTAACAAGATAGTGATTCCTCTTGACCTCAGCCTGACCTGACCTGACCCGACCTGGTTGGAGTCAGGAACTCAAGAATGTTGAACGTAACGAGTCATCGAGCTGCTGAGTTATCATGTTACATTCTATCTAGCAGTCGTTAATGTGTACCGTAACCCTTTTGGCATCGTTACACTCAAGTTTTTCCATCAAAGCTGACCAACAAAGTGACAAGGTGAGGATATAAGATATTTCCTACTTGTCAGAGGCGATTGTCCCTAGGTTAAATAATTTAGGTATGTGTTGACACTTACCACTTTTCTCAGTAGCGATACAGATGATATGTTCCTCGATAGAATCCTCCCTCATGAGTTTTGCATCAAAGATGCCGAATCTCCTGCCCCTCTGATTCATTTTTACGTCTGTTTCGTACCCTTCCAGCCGCTGACCCTCTCGACCAAGGTCTGTCCATCTAGGGAGAACTTCCCATCGGCCTGTTTTCGCCGCCCGGGTGATCTCAGTCTCACTGACGGAGACTTGCTCACTCCCCGAGACAACGACAGCAACGCCGTTAGAACCCCCAATCCTCCTCTGAGCAACAGGGTTGAGAACGACACATGATGCATCCAACTTCGGTGTGGGTCCTGTAGGTTGGGGAAACAATGTCGGTATATGCAGCCATGACAGTTATAGGATATGTGAGACTTGACCTCTGTTTAGAAATCATACGATTGCTGTTTAGTCATCTGACTGCCTCTAACAGTTATTTGATAGTTTCATACCCAATAATATGGCGTTTCCTGGTCCCCACATGCTAGGGTCGGCAAAAGTTATCGAAAACTCACGAGAGTGTCTCGCGCTAGTAGCACTCCTATATGGTACAGGCTTCCCGCACTTCTCGAAAAACAATGCGACACCACAGTCACGTGGCAAAATGTCGTAGTCTGAAAACCCCCCAACCTTTCGAAGTTCTCCTTTCCGAGCTCTCTACCGTGCTCGGCCGATTGGAAGAATATTTCCTCTGCTCAACTATTTGTAGGAACTAGGCGATGACTGTTCCAGGATTCCTTTGCTAGCCTCTTATGCGCATCACGACCATGTCTTTGACCGACTGAGAAGTAGTTGTGCTTGGAACACCAGAATTTCAAGGCATGACTAGTTCAAAGTTATGGGCATTTATTCATAAGGTAGGCCTATTGCTTTCCTTCACAGAAATATTCGAGGGACATGAGGTGTATGTAGGGTCATGTGGCTATTTAGAAGGAAACGAATATGTGGTGAACAAAATTCGAGTAAGAGATATAACTTGAAAGGACTTTTCTTCCATATACAGATTCGCAATCACTGTTGTTTTTTCCAATGGAATATACACTAAAATTGAACGATGAATCAATTTGTGACTTACTTTGGCAGGAATTCCTGAGGTCTTCACTCTCATATACACATTCTCCTACGGCTGGGTTAGCGCACAGGCAGATATCACCGTCGGGAGAGCAAAATCCGCAGTCGTCGAATGTAGGGTCGGCATCGCAGGCATCACACTCGTTGAGAGTATCTGAATGAGCAACAAAAACACACTGATACATACATGCTGTATCAAAACTGACAGGTACGCGCGTCCTCTCGTCAAAGAGACCGCTTACCACCATGCGTTGCAGAACGCAGAGCCTAAAAATCGCATGGTCACAATTTCCAGATGATATCAATGGCGGTGGTTACGTATCAATTTATTGAGTATTACGGGACTGCTTCATTCCTTGTTAGCCTGTTGAAACGGGAGGCTGTGCACATAACAATTTGCAACAAACCAACGACAAGCCCGAGTCGATCATATTGGCCTCATAATATATGTCCATGTTCACTTCATGCAGCAGCTTACAGGTGGGATTGCAAATGTAGGCCTATGGGGAGAAAGTGGGTATAGTTTATCAGATTGAGTGTCTCAGCTTAACAGGAAACGGTCATTCTCAGCATTTATAAATGTACTAACTTGATAACTTGTATAACTTGAGAGTAACAGTCCAATGCAAAACTGAAACACTGAGTTATGGAATCCTTGAACAAATATTGTTATGAACATCAACATTGTAGGCTCTTATCACGTAAAACAGTTTGGTCAGTATATTGATCATTAGGAACAAGCACTCGGGATAAAGTAATAATACCAATAATAATGGACTAGATTAATAAATCACGTTACAAAACGTTACGCTGTACAAAGCAATGACATAAAAAGCAACAAAACATGAAACGAAACATACAGGTACCCAATAGGAACCAAATACCATGAAACAATGAAAACGAAGTGAATGTGAGCTAAATATGTGAACGATAAACAATGGACCTATGCAAACCCAACGATGGTCGAATATGGAGGATAAAAGCTGCTAACATAATATATTAGCGTCAATCTTACAATCCTCGTCGAGTTATTGCGTTCACAGACAAGTTAGCTACAGTAACACTTTTACTCCTCCCAAAATACCCCCACTACTTCCCTGTTTACACTGTAACTCACAAGATGATCAGCCCTCCCCCCTTCCCCACTCGAAATGTGGTGAAAGGACATATATACCCAAACTGAGCATAGGAACTGTTATGTTCTTATTCACAAATTTCACCTATTTCAACCAGAAGTATGGAGTCGAATATCATACAACATACATTTTAACAGACATCTAGATTATCATTGAAAACTGCGTCTGTGATGGACTGTTCGAGTTGCCAGTTTGGGTTATACGTGGGATTTATAGACCATGATTAGGCTTATGTTATTCTCGAAATATATCCAATTGGCTCCGTTCGAAACTGATGGAAAACTTTTTGTTGGAATTCGTGGTCAATGAAACAGTATGAGCCAGTTTACAGTTATCAATGAGCATGCTCACAGCAGCTGAACCTGTGGAAACGTTCGGGGACGGGGTATTTTTTAATTATCATTGCCCGCTGGAAATTATAATTTCACCCAAACTTTGACTACGTTAGTGTCCTCAGGAGTGGAGTATTAGTGGAGTTTTATGGTGGAAGGATCCATCATTTTCTCCTGGGGAGTCTCGGAAGATTGCCCTACCTTCAAATTAACGATATTCTCATTTGTTTGTACACTGTTCATGATGTCCGGTCTCCGCGCGGTCCCAAGTGACCTTTGACACAACTCATTAGCTTACCGCGTAGAATGTGACTTGAACAGGCTCATTGACTTCTCTGCGAGTTCCAATAATGTCATATCCAATCAAAATTCTGAGGTCTTGGCAACCTTGAGAGATGTTTAGGGCTGAGTGAAACATACGTATCTTAACTACACTCTGTGCAGTGTCTCTGTTCAAATAATTGCTTGATTGAATAATCAATCATTACAGACATTGCTAATGACTCCATAAAAATGTGGGCTATATTCCGAATGTATCATCCCGATTATATTCGACAGTCATGTCGGTCCGATGTAACAATTCGGAGTGAATGTTATTGCATCAGTATATATACATGTCGATACGACTGCATATTCTACACGTTCCCATCCCCTACTGGGCATAGTTGTCGAGTTTCCCTATTTCTTCAATATTGGGGGATTTGGAGTGAACGGCACCTCATCCACTAATTATTCGAGAACAAGGCTCACAGGCAGGTTAAAGCTAACCATATTCCACATACCTGTTTAACACTGCTCCTACCACTCTTAAAATCTTCAACCATCACCACCCAAACCCCCTACTCCACAACTCCCTAACCCCACCACCCTAGTTCATGCTGAAAAACTTACCTAAGCATGGGTCCTCAGTACACGCGTCACAGACAGCTCGGCCATTTACCAACGTTCCCACACCTTGGAGCACATCGAAGTTTATGGAGGGTGGGATGTCTACCTGTATGCCGGATGATTGTATGGATGTGAGCGACTGACTAAGAAGATACCCAATTAGGGCACTATCATCCCTGGCGAAGAAGTGAAGTAATCCATTCTCTTCAGCTACACAACTAATCTTCAGGACCGCCTCCTCTACAGAAAGAGTTTTCGTCACCGCCACGAACTCGTCATCACCACTCAACGCAAAGTAGATGAACTCGCGCTCATCATCGAAAGTTACAACGATGTACTCAGTATCCTCTACAAAAACAGAAAAATATGTTCTATATTTGGAGTGAGATACAACAACAGATATCCCAAATACATTTTTAATGAGGGGTGGTATCAGACATGTGGCCATATCAGACACGTTGCGCAGTTGCAAACGACACCACTACAGCTAAAAGCTTCCACAGGTCATACTCTGTGATACGTCCAGTCTGCCCCAAGTATGAAACCAGTTTGTTGATATCAGATAGCTCTACCACCGTCCGATTCGCGGTAGTTGTAATATTCAAGTATTCTTCAAGAATAACTTGGTAAAAGAATACTTACCTACAACACGGTCAGGGGTTTTCTCTTCTTTCCCACATTTCGGGCAATTTGATAATTATACTTGCTCGACCTATGATTTTCCGCTGTTTCTGAAGATTCAGTTGCAATGTCCGGTAAGAACAGTTCCTTTATAGCCACCTATGAGATGGCTAAGATTTCCGCTTGGAAAACCGTACTCCATGTTCAGAGATGGAATGATTCCTCACTGACATTGGAGTTGAACAGATACTAAATTATAGCACCCGCACCAACTCTTCCATCAAGTTTTGACCCATCAGTATAACACCGAACTGTGTCATGCTGTTAGCCAATATCGAATTATATTGCGGCATCTCGGCATGATGTTCAACAGCCTTTCTAGGGCTGCAGTTGGAGTGCTCGGAAACGCTGATGAAATCATCATGCAAGCTAACCTATGCACCTCAACTAGTCATTGAACATCCTCTTAGTATTCTAAGACTTATCAGGCTGGAGTTCCCATTGGCAGAATCCTCAGATGACCCCACCACTTCATTCTTATTTATGTGATGCATTCAGTCAATGGCTCTTCGCGCGTTCGTTCATAAAGGACGTTGTTGCTCATTGTGTATGGCCAAGAAGATTCCGGTGGAAGTCGTTTCTAGCCTTTAGTGAATTTGTTGAGTCCAGACTCCGCTGACGTGGAGGGTGCAGAACAACATTGAACAGTCCAATCCTCGTCTTCATGTTGATTTCATTGCTGGTCGGTATATGGCGACAATTTGCGTTGGACGCTATCAACCTGGCGAACGTGACCAGGCCAACGCAATCGACGTTTTCCCAGCCTATATTCTTGATATCAGGTGGCTGGTGTTGTGACTGCAACCCCAGAGAGAGAGGGGGGTCATCAGAGAGGGTGGACCCGAGGTACGTGAACTGATGATGACTGATGTAATGTAAATGTAATGTACCGTATAATCTGTAATAGAAGCCCCCCTGT
>JAUOBX010263177.1:0-17614 GCA_032360705.1 Eupentacta quinquesemita
CCCGTACTTCACTTCACCATCCTCCTCCTTTCACCACCTCCTCCCTTCACCATCCCCCTCTCTTCACGTCCCCCTCTCTTCACTGCCCCCCTCACTTCACTGCCCCCTCTCTTCACTGCCCCCTCTCTTCACCGTCCCTCTTCCTCAACCATCCCCCTCCCTCAACCATCCCCATTCCTTCACCATCCCCACCCCCCTCACCACCCCCTCGCTCCACCATCCTCTACCTCCTCCGTCCCCCTCTTTTCACCGTCCCCCTTTCTTCACCATCCCTTCACAAACTTCTGATGAATGAGGGACATGCCGTCAAAATAATCATTCGAAGAGGACATTTTTTTGAGAGGACTTATTCTTTTACTGAAGTTTGAATACAAGTAGCTGCCAAATAGGCAGTATTTCTGCAGTGATGTGGTGTATGGATGACGTCAAATGGCAACGGGTCAACAACAAGCAAAATTTGAAGCACGATGCCCATGGAAAGCTCTGATACATGGTGTCAAGATGATGAGTTTGTGGCTGTCACTCCCATTTCGGAGATTTTTTCACCTAGTGGTCAAAAGAGTACTCAGAATTAAGCCCAAGCAAGCACATGTTTGCACAGGCGCTGCAATTCACCAAACTAAAATAACGAGTTAGGCCTAAAATACATGGCTGAAACAAGGAGGGGCTGAAACAGTGGTTTGAGCTAACAAATTAGGCCTACCATACACTGTCAACAAATTACCTAACAGTTTTACAACAGCTGTATGTTCCATATCTTTCCCTTTGGAGCTAATCTCCCTGTTAGGTTGAGCAGAGGTAAAATTCAGAGAGTGCATATCCACAAGAACAGGTCAGTTTGGTTTTGATATCACAAACATGAACGTGGGACACATACAAAACAGAATGATGACCGAGTCTCCAACGCATCAATTCTTCGCTCATGATTTTATTGACTCACATTGTGCAGCCTGTTGGCGAATGAGTCGGTGTATCCGTTATCCTCCTCATCATCATCAGACGCTACCTTTATCTCCCAGGCTACATCCTCCTCATCAGCACCGGCCCTTGTCCTCTGCATGTCAGCCTTCCTCTTACGACTCCCTGCAAATACAACAGAACAAAAATAAATTGATACTAGCTGCTGAAATCTTGTTTAGGTTCAATAGTGGACGTCACCACACTGCTGTGCCGGTGGACATTTTATACATTTTTGAGGGAATCAATTCCATTGCAGATTTACACATTTCGAGATATTGCTGTCATTTTGAAACCAACTTTCATTTTCGCCCCACATGACCCCACCTAACTGCTATTGTGCATTCTTCAACGCAACTGATTTTTTGGAATGGTTTAGCATTCGGGAACATGATAATCATTTATAGATCAAGAGTGGACCAAGGAAGACAAGGTCTGGTACGCTTCCACAAGACACCAAGGACTCGGGACAGAAAACATGATGATGATATAACATATTTAGCTGATATAGTATATTTTGCTATAGGCTGTGTGCAGGCTCGGCAGCACTCGACACACACATTTAGGTCACACAAGAGTGCTTGTTAATTCCCAGGAATGTGCCCACGGGATGCTGCCAGGGGAGTATGCATGAACCAGGAGAACGTGTCAGCAAGGTGAAAGGTGGATATAGCTTGTGCAGATCGAGTTCTGGATTCAGTTGTGGAGAATTGCTAGTTGGTCCACTACTTCAGTAAATTTAAGGAAGTCTTTAAGAGGATAACTCCAGGATCATTATCATCAAAGCAAATATTAAAGAGGATTCAAAGTGAGGTAAGTCCTCAATAGCTGGGGTCGTCATGAAACAATTTAGTTAATTTAATTGCTATGGAATAAGGAAGCATCTAAAGGATAGGAAACTCAGGCCAAATGGATAATGGATGAGCACCAGGAACGACTTGTTTTCAATTTCTCCTGACTAGTGCTAGCGGATCACAAAATCAAAGCTTGCTTCCAAGACTGACATCTTTCTCAGAACATGAAGGAGCCAACCATTTTTGTACAACAAACCAACAAAATTGTATGGGCCAGATCAGGATTATACTCATATAGGAATATACAATTCATTCTTCAGATCATTGATTGGAATTACTGACTGCTCATGAATAATTTGTAGATAAAAATATATGAACAAATGGAATATTTGAAGGCATGAAATTAGTAGAATTTGTGAGAATGTGCGAGTAGCAGTAATAATACCTGTTGGTGAAGATGTCAAAGAACCAGGTGCACTGATGCTCCCAGAAGACACCCCATAGCTGTCCCTTCCCATGGCCATCATAACATCTCTCGGAGTAAGCAACGGAGAACCTCTCGCAGGGCTGTCCTCAGTCACAGGATTGTTGTTCCCCGTGTCGTCTCGCCCCATTGTCTTCCCCAGCGAAGATACATATTGCAGGCATTTCTTATTGGACTCCTCAAGAGACAGCCCCTTGCCCTTCCCATCATGGGTATTGGATACCTCTCTAGTGTAGGTTGACACCTCAGCAAGTTCGAAGAGACTATCATTCTTCTGGCGTTGCTCGTCCTCGTAGCTTGAAGTGGTGTAAATTGTTTCACCATCAGAGGAGGAGTCACCGTCCTCCTCATCATCATAAGCAAGGACGTCTATGGCTTCCTCGTCAGAGCCAGGCTGGTCATCTAGCTTCTTGTCAGCGATGCAGTACTCCAAGGACCTGACCTTGTCCCGCTTGGGCAATCGAAGGGAGGGCGGTAGTTCTCTGTAGGAGGGTTTGGCCGCCTCGGCCAGTTTCCTAGCCCTCTCATTTCCCTCCTGCCACCTCTGTTCGCCCTTTTCTAGGAGGGATATCATCGATGTCGGCGACATGAACCTAATGTCATTCTTCTTAGACTTCAGGGGCCAGAACATCCCTCCCCCACACAATATCTCACCCAAGAAGGAGGTTTCAAACCTCCTCAGATTTGGAGTGCCCTCTGTCCACCCAGTCCTGTCCAAGAATCCTGTGGGCCATCTTGGTTCAAATGGCTTCTTGCCACCAAACATAGCATCGACAAGGGAAGTCAGACGAAGGGTACAAGAGGTTGCGCCATCAAACCAAGGCTTTCGTTCTGGGATGATCTCCTCTTCCTCAGAGATGCTCTCAACATCTGATTCATCATCACTGGTTGACGATGCTGACGACACATCATCCTCTACCGGATATTCCTCCCCCATGTCTTTTGCAATGCTGGCCTCTTTGGCGTCCACCTCAGCAACTCGACTAGAGAGGCTCACCACGAGTGTGGGCAAATCCCGAGAAGCATCCTGTCCAGAATCACAAGGATCCTCTGTAACTCCAGTTACCACAGGTTTCCCACCTTCAGTAGATATCTTGTCATCATTTCTCCCCTCGCTGGATTTTGCTTCTCCTTTGAGGTCATATCCAGGAGTTTCTTCTGTATCAACCACAGGCTGGTCCGAGGGGTATTCTTTCCCAATTTGCTTGTTAGAAATCTCACCTACTAGTTTGTTACACAACTCATCCACCAATTTTTCTGTCAATGCATCTTCCACTTGTTCTATATTGTTGTTAGTGCCTTTTTCAGCAGGTTCCTCCATAGTCTTCCTGATGAGGGTAATGACCTCACCATCATTTCCATCTGCCACGGCAGCACTATCAGACGGACACGAGCCGATTACAGCAATTCTACTGGTGCTCGTCACAGGACTATCTACTCCTCCGCCCATTCCCTCTAGACACTTGAAAGGGGCTTCTGTATCTTTTGGCCCATTCCTACCAATGGATTCAACAACTTCGGATGTGATGTGGCACCCATCTATTTCATCGAGTGCTCCTTCTGGGGATAAAACTTTCCCATCGACACCTGGTGTAACTGAGTAACCAGCAGTCATGCTAGTTGCATCACTTCCAAGTCCAGTCCTCGACGAAGAGGCTGCATGCTTCTCAGCTGGAATGCTGTAAGCATCATTTATACTCATATCTTCTGGCATATCAGTATGCTGGTGTTCCTCAGCTGATACACTCCTGATGAGCAAAGGTTTTGCAGCTATGGGATTTTCTCTCTTCTCAGATGTTGATTCATCGTTCACATCACCAGATACGACAAAGAGTTCTTTAAGATATTTTTTTGCTGGTGTGGTAGTAGCCACATCTGCAGATGTCACAACATCTTCAGATGGTACCTTATGACTGGCAGGCCCACAAATAGAACTACCCTTGAACCCCTGCTGGTTGGTCCTCTGAATATGAGCATCATCTAGGTCACCGTTGCCTTCATCTTTGGTAACTGCCTGCTGCTTCTCGAGGCATAGTGTGTCCACTACAAGACCCTTGCAGAGGGTTCCCGTCTCATCTTTCTGGTCAGATGAATTACTGACAACAGGTTTAGAGTTTACACTCACTTCTCTCATTCTTAACAGCTCATCAAACTGGGCAGAAGTTTCTCCCCTAGTCTTTCCAGAGTCATGACTTCTATCAAACGATTTGCCTGGAACAGACTCTTTTTCCCCCAAGGCATTCACAACCTCATTTTCCTGTGACTTAGAGCAATTCTCCTCAGCAGGGTCTTTCCCTTGATCCTTCGACAGTTCCTTTCTTCCTAAAGTCCTCTTAAATGACACAAAACTCTTAACGCAACCAGTTAGGTTCTTGGACTTCTCACTTTGATAACAGTCCCTGTCTTTCTTGCCCTCCCCACGTTCACTCTCCATTACAAGTGGCTCTTCAGAGTAGGTATATTGTTTCAAGGACCCAGACTTGATTGGTTCATCAGTGCCTCTGTCTGGATCTGAATTTGCAGTATCTGGTTCCCCAACTGGAGGTTTCTTCTTTGTAGACAATTCCATCCGATGAGCACCGTCTGAGAGTACCTGGTGATATTCCTTAGCAGGTATAGGCGGAGGGATGTTCCTTGACCACTCCACAGACTGTATTTCTCTTTTGTCACTTCTACATACCGACCCATCAGATCTGTCATCCAACATTGCTGATGTCCCAACTGTCTTGGGGGCTCCCATGGTCTGAGCAACTTTGTCTCTGATGTCCTCCTCAACTCCGTACCCACTTCTTGTTCTGTGCTCCCTGTCCTTGCCCAAGTCTTCACAAACTGTTGAGGCTGTCGGTGGAATGCTCCGGTCAGTATTCTCAATACTACTGCTGGCGTCTTGTGATCGATCATTCAAATGTTTTGCAGCAACTTTTTCAGCTTTCACTCCCGTCTTACTAATGCTCACACCAACACATGGACTCCTGATGGCCTTTGCTTTTGGCACAGATGTCGATTCTGGAACTTTGAAGTTGTCAAACGTCTTGCTCTGATTAGTTTCACCACCACTAGAAGTATCTTTCTCTGGCTTGGCTTTGTCTGTCACTTCGCTTGTAACCGTGTTGGGGGTGACCTCATCATCGGTTAGGTCAATCTCTGGAGTAAAACCATCTGTCAAGTCTATACAGGTAGGCATGTGCTTTGGACGTGATGCAATTCGCTCGCTCTCTACAAGCTTTTGTAGCTCCCTTTGCTCACTTTCTAGAATGCCTTGATTACTCAAGTTACCCTGCCCAAATGCCTTTTGAGGAGGAACTTTGCCCTGGGAAGCTGGAACCATGAGGAAAACGGACTCGAACAGACCAATTATACGCAGCTTCTTGGTGCAGTTTCTCGCCACGGAGCTGGAGACGTTGATGCACCTAGCGACCTGGACATGCTTCTTGAACCTCACTCTCAGGATAACGCAATTCTGCAACCTTACCATTCCGGGGGGTTTCATTGATGCAGCCATATTACAAATGACTTGAAGCAGTGGGTTGCTTCGCCAATCTTGTTGAGTGTTTGTAATCACCTCGATGAGCAAATGGAAGGATTTGTTTGGATTTTGAGTGTGATAGTTTGGCACGAAAATGCACCCCTTCCTGTGATTCCCATATGGCTGCACCATCTTACGGCCTCGAGCAATAGCATCACCAGCAAGCTGACAGAGGGGAAGGGCTGATTTCGGTTTTGCTGGCACACTCGCTGAAACAACACCTTTCTTCACAGAGCTGATTGGCACAAGGAGGAGTGGCTTCCCATTCTTATCCTTGAACCAATAAGCAGGTACACTCTTCACAGATCCAGGATGCACTCCTGAGGCCAATGGCTGAGTAACCTGGACAGGTAATTGGGCAGCAATGCCTTGCACAGCAGGAGTTGAATTTTTCGGAGCTATGGCCCGAGGCTGGGGTAGCAGAACAGGTGGATTTTCTAACACTGATCGCTCAGCACTTGACTTGGGTACATGCGCTAGGAAGACTGTAGAAGTTGATTGACTTAAGGCGTGTCGGCTATTTTCGAGCATTTTGGCTGCATTCTGTTGTCGAGCATCTGACTTGGGGACTTGCGCTACGAAAACTGGGGAAGTTGATTCACCCGATGGGAGTCTGCTATCCTGAAGCATTTTGGCTGCAGTCTGTGGTAGACGGTTGCCCAATACAAGCGTCTGGTGGCCACTGCTAGTTAGGAGTACCATTGGAACCTGATTCTTAGGTACTGAAACAGGTACTGCTGAACCAGGTGGTGGAAGCACTGACAGAGGATTTATTATCTGAGTTGCCCATATAGGGCGATCCTCCAGTTTTGAAGTTTTTTTATCAGTAAAACTTGACTGATTAGGCAACAATGCCAATGGTACTCCCTGCACTTCAACAGAAGTCACTGGCTGGCTTGGTAACACTGGGATCATTGCCTTATTCGTTGATGTAGCTAGAGGCAGGCTTTGTGATAGACGAACTGGTGCACCCATCGTCATGGGTACTGACATTTCAGGGGTGGCTGGTGAAGATGCACTGGTGACTGCAGAGGCTGTGGGTGTTACCGCCTTCGCTCCCTCCTCAAGGTTTGACAGAAGCTGATGAGCTGCGTTGGATACCATCTGGCGAGTCGGCTTGAAACCCAGTGATGGTAGTGATTTAGAATATATTCCAGGGGTGGAGCTACTGGGATTTACACCAGATATGTTCTTTAGCATCATGCTGTTAGCAAAATGCTCCTGGAGGAGTCGATTGGCCTGGCTCCCAAGGACCCCAGAGGTGCTCGAAGAGGAGACGAAGGAGAGTGACTTGCCAAGCTTGGATGTCTCTTGGTCCTGTGTCCTCCTTGGCAGATTCCCAGACCTGGATACTCCCACTGGTACTACCTTCTCTGAAACATTCCTGCATTTCTCCTCACTGGCATCTGGTTCATCTGAAGATGTACTGATCACTATCGGAGCATTATTCAAAGCAGAAGAGTTGCTGTCAACATCTCTCTTCGAGGTCAGTCTCCTGGAATCACCTGCTATACCGGTAACTGATCCAGGTGGAGGCAGCACTTCTGCAGTCAAAACTATTGCTTTCTTCACAACATTCCCCTTTTTTATTAGTGTTTCATTGTCAGCTGAAGCCCGAGTGCCTGTTCTGGCATCTTTTGAAGGAGCAGTGTTGTTCTCTCCATCAATTCTAGAAGGGGGCCTCACGATACCCACCTCCACATCCTTGGATTTTCTTATTCGGTACTGATGGCTCTGGACAAGCATCTTGTCTACCCTTTTGAGAATCTTCAAACCAATTTTGTCCTGGACATCTGCGCTGTCCACAGTGGATGGTGAAGACTGCAGAGCATATCCATCAGATGTCTTCACAACTTTCAAAGGTGGGATACTAGTTGCAGCATTAGAAATATCCACAGCCTCAGCTGCTCGCTTGATTCCGCTTCTCCGTTCTTCCATCTTGTTGGCAAATCGAATATGCTTGGCCACGTAAATTCTGCCTCTTGCAAATCCAGATTCTTTCTTCAGAATCTTTATTGTTGATTTTGCAGGTTCTTTCATTCCACTTGCTGTAGGCCCTTTTTCAGTGGTGACACTGACGGGACCTGTCTTATTGTCCCCCAAAGGTGGAGTCTCCTCAGATGGATCTAGCATTCTCTTTTTGTTACCAATCCTGTCGGAGAGTAGGCCAGCCTCATCATAGAACACCATCCCGCTTTCATAGAAAATTGCTGGCCTTTTCCTTGCACGCAGTATCCGGAGACTTGGAAACCGTTCACAGGAGCATTCAAACATACATTCAGCCTTGTGGCAATGCTGGGGTGTTGCAGTCTCAGTGGTAGTTCTCTCAAGACTTTCACAGATGCACCCCAGTCGGCAGAAATCATTGCCACACAGAGCAGGACTTCCAGGAATGTCCTCATAGTCCCTTGGCATTGGATATTCCAGAGTGATCTCCTGTTCTTGCAAAAGCTGCTTTCTCTTTCTCCGGGTCATCTTTGGGCTTACTTGGGTGGTAGGATCTCTAACAGGTAGGAAGTGTGTGGCAGAAGAGCCTGCTCTATCCTCCTTGCTAGTGTAGACAACCTGGACAGATCTGTTTCCTTTCTGACCTGTAGCTACTTCTGGAGTTCCACTGGACTTCTCTTCCTTTAACTCCATAGGGGCTGATGCCAGACTTGGGTCCGTAGCCTTTTTGACAGTGCTAACGAGCCTGTTCAAGAATTGTGATGATTTTGACTGCCATGCCACAACAGATGTGGCATTGTTTGTGCTGGTTATACCTTGTGGCCTGGTTCTCTGTTTCAACCGAAGAGATTCAGCTGCATTTTTTTTCAGCAGTGTTGTTCTCAACTTCAGAACAGTGTTTGCGGGTGGCACATGTTTTTTGTAAGGTTTTCCTGAATACATTTGGCCAGGTTCCCTGGAGAGAGCAGCATTTGAAGACTTTCCCTTGACCAGTGAGGAGAATGAGATTCCCTGGATCGCAGAATTCAACCTATCCATATGCCTGCTGGGAGCAACCTTCCTCTCCTTATCGTTAGTAACTTTCACTGGGTCTGTCCTCTTAGTGCTCACTCCTTTGAGGTATGTATCCAACTCTGTACTGAGGAATGGGGATGTCTGACTTAGCACTGGCTTCTCAAATGGCCTGAATATTGCATTCTCCCTCGCAAGAATCTCCTGCAGGTTATCTGGAACTTGCTGTACATCTCTGGGTCTCTCTTCATCTTTGGACTGCTTGCAGGCTTTGGAAACATTCCTGGGTGCATCTGACACATGGAAAGTTTCCTCCTGTACCACAATATCTGCCTCTGTTGAGGCTCCCTTGTTAGCACTGCTACTTCTAGCCACATGTGAACTTTGAGTGTCTAGTCTGCTCTGAAGGTCTGTATCCTCTAGTTCTGGGATTGGGTTTTCAGGGGACACATGATCAAAGCCATCGTCCTCTTCTTCATCTGAGGGAAATCCGCCAACTGGTGGAGAGGGGGCAAGCATTTCAACTGGATTTGATATAAACCTGGTAGGTCTTTTCTTGCTCTTCTTGTTGTGCTTTCTCTTGCCCTCCAGTTTAATGTCCAGAAGTTCGAGATCAATGAGGAGTGGGATGCCATAGTCGAGACTACGTTTGATGCTAACTCCCTTCTTCAGGAGGGCAGGGTGCAGGATCTCATGCCTCTTTCGCGCCATCAGATCTTTACGAAATTGTTCTTCATACTTTTCAATCAACTTTCCCGACTGTTCTTTGAGAGCCGTTGGGAAGATGTTGTGCTTCTTTGGTGGCGTCTTTTTTAGAGGCTTTTTTTTCTTGGACATAGCCCAGGCTATGCCTGTCACAGTAGATGGGGTCTTTTTCTTGTTCTTGGTACTTTTACTCCTTTTACTGGTAGCAAAGGTGAAAGCTACGAGGTCTTCCCTGGTTGTGAAGGATACAAAAGAGAATCCATCAATCACATCAACATCTCTATCGATGCCTAGTTCATCCTCTTCGAAGGGTGTATTCTTCACATCATCAGATAATGTCATCAGATTGTCTGTAGATGAGGCAACTGCTTTGGAAGAGCAATCTAAAGATGCTGATGGTTTATCAGTTCCCATTATCTCTGCATTCTCCCCTATCACTGGTAAGTCATGCATTGATGAAAAACCATCCTTAGATTGGGGTGGATTCTCCTCCAAGCAAGACAAAGAGTTTGATATTCTGTCAGAAATAGTCCCTCCTTCCCCTCCATGCTGTACAACCCCATCTTTGGAATGGGAGGTTCCTCCCTCAATACCATGCCCAGGGGAGTTTGGATTATGTTCTCTATCTTCTGTTGGTTTCTCTGGTTCGTTTCTCTTGGCTGGGACACTCTTGACACAAACAATCACGGGCATACTGCACTCGTCACTGCTACTGGAGTTAAAGTCTGGTCGTGTATAGGTCCCATCAAACCGGTCCAAAAGTGGTGGCCCCTCCTCGCTCTGATTCCCTGCAAGGAAGCTATCCAGTGACATTTTGAAGACATCTGACTTACTCTGATCCAAAAACGTATGGGGAGGCTTGTGACTTCCCAATACGCACGTTTCTTGTATACAATACTCATCTGAAGTTTTGTCACAGCCATCATTCATCACTTCCAATTCTGCAGAACCTTGCCTGTCATTCTCCGGCAAAAGATAGATTTCTGGTGATCCTGCAGTGAAAGGAGTGACAGATACATCCTTTGATGAGCTGGAATTCATATCTGCAAAGTATTTCGGCGATTTACTAATGCAGGCAGAAATATCTACCTTTCTGGCAGAAGAGACGTCAGGCTTTTCTAGATGGAGAGACATGTAAGTCATCCTTCCAGGGTTGGAGGAACTATCGTGCAACACCTTTTGGGATGAGCTATTTGTTCCCATATTGCTAGTTTTCTCAATGACATTACTTTTGTTTGATCTTTGCCCTTGCGTGATATCAGCCACCGATAGATCAATCTTAGCGCTGGAATCCCCTTCATGCAGGTCAGCACTATTTGCCACGTTCTCAGATGGACCCTCCTCTTGGCTAGCAGTGGTCTTGATCACCTGTGTACTAATTAGTAGGTCAACCATGGCTAATAGTTGCTCTTCTTTCTCTGGACCATCCTTGGGTAGGTCAACTATTTCCTGAATCCTGGGTATTGCAACCATCGTCTCCATCAAGCTTTCCTCAGAGTCAACTGCTTTCTGATTGTCCGCACCAAACACCTCTTCAGAACTTTTGCTTTGCACTTTGTCATTCACTTCAGCATCTGCATGCACTAAGTTACTGTCTGCCTCAGTATGAGTTGGTGGAGAAGCCTCTCTTGACTTGGCCTTTTCCAGACTTTTCCTAGTTATATCTGAATTAACTGCTCTATGATCTGCTGCCAATCGATTTGAACTCTTGGTTTTCGTCTGCACATCCACTTCTGCATCTGTGTGAACAAGATTACCAATGACGTCAGGATTAGTTAGCAAATTATCCTCAGTAGTGGCAGTCATTTCCAGAATTCGCCTATTTTTGTCAGAGTCATCTGGTTTCTGTTTGTCCTTGCATGATATCTGAAAAAGGTTTTTACAGTTATCATCAGTGGAACTATCAGTTATTAAACCATCCTTGGTCGACACAGTCTTTGTAGTTATCTGACTGTGTTCAGTCATATCCAAGTCAACCAACTTCTGAATAAATGCATTAGTTATCTGGGGGATATTCTCACAATCGCCTTCAATATTTGCTATGGCAGTGAATGCGGCTCCTGCATGAACCAAATTACTGATGGACTTGGGATTAGCTAGCAAACTGTCATCAGTTGACGTAGTATTGCTTTCCTGACTTTGTTCAGTTCCGCCAGGGTCAACTGATTTCTGATTGTCCTTGCCAAATTGCTTGGAAACATTTTCACAGTCATGCCCAGTAGTACTCTCACTTTGCACTTTTTCACTCACTTCTGCATCTGGGTGAATCACATCACAGCTAAATTCTTTCTCGACAGGTTTACCTGTTGCTCCATTTGAACACCTGTTTGCCTTTCCAACATTCATTCTAGCATCTGTCACAGTTGAGCCTTCACCAGAATCTTCGACATCAGTTTCATCCTTCATTTTCACAGTCTTGTAACGTACCTCTGCTCTCCCCCTATCATCTCCTATGAAGGTATTCATGATCTCATCTTCTACAGCTGATGCCGATTCAGTTTCAATAGGATTCATGTTATCCTCATCATCAGTCTCATCTGTCACTGTGGAATCATTACATTTCTCTGTTCCAGTGGGATCTGTCCTCTTATTTCTCTCAAAATCCTTGCTCGCATCTTCATCACAAATTACAGTATTGCTTCCAAGAGGATTTTCACTTTTGACTCGAAACGTTGCTCCAGCATCAGCTTCTGTGGAATCTGTGCCTTTATCTCGCGATCTCATTTCTTCATCCCTCTCAGCAGCCATCCCGCTTATATCTGATATGGGATATACCAATGAGGATGAGATGAAGGTTGAAATAGATGCATTCGCTACAACAGACACATCTCCATCATTTTCTCTCTCGGAGACATCATGAATGTGGTAGACACTGTTCATCTCTGCTGCATTTGCACCATTTCTCTGAGACTTCACTTTCTCCTGATTTACATCACTGGATACATCCAAAATGTTATCCACCTCCTGAAGTAACTGAAACTCACTGGACATAGTGGTTTGCTTGTCATCCTTCCATTCTTTACCCTGTGTTTCATCTGATAGGGAAATGTCTTTGACATTTACGTTATCCTTCTCCACCTTTTTTCTGTCATTATTGGTAACAAGCTTGTTGTGTCCACCACCTGTTTTTAGTATAGCAGCTCGCCTGTTTTTAGTCCTGGTTGTTTCTTTTTGGTCTCCATTCAGAATTGTGAATATATTCCTGTCATTATATGGCCCTTCAGAACCCGATGCATTCTTTGTTCCTTCGTTTTCAGTGAGTGATGCCTCTCCCAACTCATCATCCTCGACCACCCTCTCCTTTGACAGCATCATGCAGTCTTCTTTGTTTTTCTCCCCTAGTATGGAAAAAATGTTTTCTGATGATTCATTCTGTTCCTTTGGTGATTCTATTCCACTGGACTTTGTAGTCAGATTGCAGTTTGAACGTCTTTCATATGCAAAACATTTCTCATCAAAATCAAATGACAAATGCTTAGCAACATCTGTGGAGATGGGGGTCACTGACTCCCCATCGCTTTCAAATGCGATTTGAGCAATTTTTTCACCTCTTCTTGAACCTGTCACATTTCCTGGCTCACTACTACCAAGTACCTGTGAATCCATTGAACGACCCTCCAAGTCTTCATGAAGTGTCCTGCTATTTGACAGGCTACCCATGACTTGTCCCGCCTCGTCATCTGAGCCATGGCTAATGACAGTAGGACTACTAACATCAGTGGTTGCTACAGCTATTTCATCAATGATATCAACTTTAGTAGTTTCCAAGGAGTTGTCGTCCTCCTCCTCCCCTCCACCAGCGTGCTCCACAAGAGTTGCTCCTGTTTTGCTTTCATTTGTTTCTTCCTCCATCGGATCGGTTGGTACATTTTCTTCCTTGGCCTCTGTTAAGTCCTCCTGTAACAATTGATTAACCATATTGGAGATCTCCATATCTTGACACTCACTGATTGGGGAAACTGCAAGAGACATATCAGTAGCTGTGCTCTCAAAAAACTCTGCAATGGCCTCACCCACAACATCACTCCCAGGACCACTGGGATCGTTTTCAAATACATTGAACACATCACTGTCACTAGCAATTTCTTTAACTCCTTCATCAGCAGTGATTTCTCTCTGTCTTGTCATAGCCAGACTGCTTCTGTCTTTTGGAGATTGCATAGACTCTAGCTTTCCAGTGGCACTACTGTTCTGTTTCTCCTGATCATCATCGGTCTTTGCATTTGTAACAGTTGAATGTCTAGACTTCCGACTTGCATGTGCATGGTGGGTGTGAACTGCCACATCCCCAGCCATTCTGACTGGACTCTTTGTTGCAATAAATTCAGAACTACTCTCAGGGGGAGAAACTGACATCTGCCTCTTCTCAGATCGTGTCATTCTTCTGAGGCTGGTATAGACCCTATCAGATGTGGAATCTTTGTTTGAGATTGACATTGATTTGTCGACTGAACAGCCAAGTGTCTCACCCCCTATTTCCACTGATACCTTTGAGCTGACAGGGTCTATGGATTCTCTTCTCTGGCTGATGTGTCCTTGGTTGAAGGTTGTGTTGTCTTTGTCAGGGTTTTTTGTAGACTCTTTTTTCATAGGAGGAAGTTTCAAACTCATGGCATTTTTGGATATGGAACTTCCTCCCCATTCTTGTGATGGCCTAGTCTCATCACTATTTTTTACACTCCCCAAGTGAACTTTGGACATTCGAGTTGTCCGCCTCAGGCTGGTATAGACAATTTTCTCATCAGTTGTGGATTCCTCATCCAGGGTGGATTTCAGATATATGTCAACACCTCGAAGTGTTCCACTACATGTTTTCTCTTCTCCAGTTGGTTCCATTGAACTGGCAGGCGCATCCAACTGCCTCTTCTGGTCAGTGTACTCTTCTTTGATGCTCAAATTCTCTCGGGAAGTATTCTTTGGGGTATCCTCAGGAATATTGGCACTGGCAGCATTCTTTGGAGAACTTCCCTCAAATTCTTCTGATGGCCTAACCTTATCACTATTTTCATTGGTCGCCCAGTGAACCTTGGCCTTTTGTGTCATTCGTCTTAGGCTGGCGTAGATAATTCCCTCATCAGATTCTTCACTTGAAGTGTATGTTGGTTTGTTTCTCTCATTGCCAAGGGTCTTGCTACATGTTCCTCTTCTACTCAATTCCACTGAGATGACAGGTGCTTCCAGTGGCTTTCTCTGGTCGGTTTGTCCTTGGATGATATTTGGATTTTTTCTGGAGGGTTGCTTTGTAGATACCTCTTCTACAACAGGAGCACTGATATTTGCAGCATCAATTGCTATGAAGCTTGTTCCAAATTGTTCAGGTGACCTTACTGCATGGCTATTCTCAGTAGTGCCCAAGTGAACCTTGGCCATTTTGTCGAAGATGTTTTCACTATCACTTGAAGAAGGGTCACAGATGACTTCTGATGAATGACAGCTACTTTGTGAGACATCCGGTAATTGCTGGACATAGTTGTCCTTGTTCTGTAGAGAGGATTCTTCATTCTTATTGCTGGTATCATGATTCTGGCTGGGAACAGTTTTTATAGAGTCCTGACATTGTTCATTTTGGGAAAGTGTGAACATGTCAGTTCTTGCATAATTGTCCATGGATAACTTTGCCATTGTGTCAAAGATATTCTCTCTATCAGAGCTTCCTCTAGGAGATGCAATGTCCTCTATTTTTGGCTGTAGAGCTTTTGGGATCCCTCCCATTTCGTCAGGCCTGATGTCACAATTTGTCTCCTTAGTGCTCAGTGTGGACACCGTTACATCAGTTTCTCTTGATGGATATCTTGATTCTCTCAAAAGTGATTTGCTCATCGGCAAGTGCACCATTGCTATTTTATCGAAAATATTCTCCCCGTCAAAACTGTCGACTGGAGCTGAATCATCCCCCTTGTCCTTAGGCTCATCAAGTAATACTGGTTGTTGGTCTGGGCCAATAACTCGTCCTTTTCTATGTTGAAGAGCTCCACTAGAAAGGTGGCTTTTGGAAGATTGGGAGGCATGTCGTGTAGGTGAACCCAATTCATCAGGTAACTTGACTATACTGGATGAGGCCTCTCTTGAAGACATTTCAAAGATATCAAAAATACTCTTCTCCTCTGAGGTAAACCTGGTTTTCATAGGTGACCGCTGTGGAATGCAGCTCGGGTCACTTCTATACTTTGCACTCTCTGTAGACTCAACCTTCATGCCCCCAGTCTTCTCTTCTTTCACAACCTGTTTTGAGTTTCTTCTCTGGGTTTTGGATGATGTTCTTATATCGCTCCCATCACCAAGGCTTACAATTTTCCACCCTTTACGTGTAATGGAAGAGCTTTTGAGAGGATTTCTACTGTCAGATTCTGGGAGAGAATCACTTGTTCTTCCAGCATGTGATCTGGAATATACATTCTGAGAAACCTCACCTCTGACAATTTTACTACCCATAGTTACTATCTGGTATTGCTCCTTGCTTGGCTTCTTGCAACCTGTAATTGGTTCTTTTAGTGAAGACTGACTGGAATGTCCTGCCAGAGAGCGAGCTGGAAGACTGCAATCAGTATGTTGTGATAGCCTACTGCTGTGTTCATGAGAAGTTTGAATTTCATCTGATTGCTGGATTTGCCTGCTGTCGAAGCACTTACCACTTCTCTCTCTGTCAGATCTTCTATGAGTCATTCCTAACCTTGTGTGTGAACTGTCATCCTGCTTGGCCCTTCGTTCAGGTGCAGCATCCTCTGTCCGTCCCACTTGCAGATGGCCGGCCCTCCCATGACCATGTAACGGCAAGTCCATACCCTGCCCATACAAATTGACAGGCCTGATTTTACGAACTTTCAAGGTTTCTCTGGATGACAGATTGAAGCTGATTTCATCATCAACATTCAGGACCTCCTTTCTCCTGTCTTGTCGTGGTCTGCCTGCGAATGCTAACCCTGGGGGATTCTCCACACCATCAGAGCCATGACTAGAGGTGGATCCTCTTGCAGTGACCTTTGTGCGCTTCCCATCAGAGGCAAGACTATTAATAGACTCCTTCACTTTGTTGAACTGTGCCGTCAAGCTGTAAGGTGACACGGTAGAGTCATCTCTCCTGTTGCTAGCGACTCCTGGTGGCTGCTCGTAGGGGATAATGCCATGTCTCGAGAGGTTCAAAGACCGAGGCTTCCTGATTTTGGTCCTGTCCCTATATGGGTGATGACGCTGCTCGACCAAGCTTCCATGTTGACGCCTATGCCTCCATTCTGAGTTGTGGGACTCTGATGCATGTGAGAATTGATGTCTGTCCTGTTCTTGTATGCTTCTGGTTGATGGGTGAGGTAAAGTTTTTCTTCTTTTCTCAGACATCCCATTTGATGTCAGTTACTCTGCCAAAGGAAGGGATAAAGGAAGATTATTAATATTAATAATGATAATAATAACAGCGAGTGATGATGGCACAGTAGCTCACCTGTTAATTCACACCAGTGAAGCATTCCTAGTCCAAATTATTTTATTTTTTTAGCTGAAATGTCCTACATCTTTGAGCTATGTTCTCCCAAATGACCCACTGGTGACTATGGACTGCAAATCCATGAACACCATTATGTAGCATTGGTACTCAATAATAATGATCGACCAACTTCCATGAATAGTAGATTGAAAGTCTAGGGGGGAACCATTTAACCAAATTATTTTACCTAGGGAACCAATGGATCAGAAGCTCGAACCAGACAGATATCTAACACGTGGTGGACTGGTATGACATGGTTTGGCACTGGTGTGCCTTTTTCCGTTTTTGCTGGTGCAAAATCCTTTCTATCTCATCGATCCTAAAGGGCCGGCCGGATGAGTTATCGTAGTCTGTTTCCCTGGTGCTGGTCACCATAGCAACAGTTGCTATGGTAAAACTTCTGAATGAGGGAGCTACTTGCACCTATGATGGGGTACCCATGGGTGTCGAGAGGTCTCATGACGAAGTACAGGCAAGAAGGTTTTCATTTGTGTATGTCTGTGTGTCTGTTTGTGCATTAGTGTATCCATCATATTTTTTAGGGTGTTTTGACTTTTGATGCCCAAACGTGACAAAATTTCACACAGGGGTAAATGGGTGATTCTTTTAATACAGGGACCAGTCAATGTTTTACTAAGTGAATGTCTTAGGTGGCCTGTAACTTTGTCCTACAAGACTTAATGCAGTTTAGAATTTGATGGTTTGATGAAGAA
>JAUOBX010263178.1:0-11432 GCA_032360705.1 Eupentacta quinquesemita
GATATTCTATCATTCTGCCAAATTTGGTGCTTCCATCACAAAGTGCACAATTGGTTTGCTATGCCGCTGCACTATTAGCTCCTCTAGAACAAATCAGGCCTAACATCGACCTTCCATAGGGATATGTCATACCTGCATTTGGGACAACACAAAACGGGCACAAGTTTATTTAGGAACAAAGTTCTCAATCGCCCCTTGTGATCTTAGATGACCCTTTACCTGGCTTATGAAACAACGGGGAACGTGAGCAGTATACCTACCAATTGAAAGTTTCTACTTCTCTCAAGATTCCGATATAATTTCATGAATAATTTATCCCGAAATTGATGCCGAGTGATACAATATGGTTGGTGTTATCCATAATTGGGACATATAAAGTGTGCATTATCGGGCCACGCCTTTTTTACGTGTTAACAAAGAACAAATTCTTGGTCACAATCATATTAACTAAATTTGGACCTGTTCCCCCAAAAGTGAACACCGGTGCTGGCATGTGTCTTGGACTCCGTGTGTCTTGAACTCCCCATGAGCAAGTTACTACGAACATTTCGATTTGGCGTCATCTCGTGTCATCCGTTGAGAGGCATATAAGGCGTAGAAAACATTAATACGACCTTGATATGTTTACCCCAAGTCATGCGTAATGACATAGGGACTATCACAAACGTAAAACAACGTAAAACAACAGCTGATTACCGGTAACTAATGAGTGACAAAACCGTGGTCGAATATATCCAGTGCATCGGGGCTACCTGAATACCGAATATTCACAGATTCGTTTTTCACTTCCAAAATTCCTTCAATATGTCCGAATTCTAGGTTCAACCAGAGATTCGGAAGTTTTTCAGCAGTGATTGACTGCCAATAGTACCTGAAAATATCCAAAAAAATCGGGTCAAAGTACCGTCCATGGTTAACATATATACCTTGTTTTATCTTCATTCATCTAGACCTGGTTAGGTTAGTATTAACAAGCCGATTATTGATTACTCAATTCATGAAGCTCTAAGAGGAATGGAAGAGATGTGGAACTTTATTAATGAATTGTTACCTGATTCAGAATGGCAAGCAACATCTCACCATCATGCCTATCAGCGACGAAAAAGATCCCGTCGGACTTATTTAGCGTCTTCATTTCACCTGTTTATAGTATTTACAGACCTTTTGGACGCACTCTACCTGTCTATTTATTGACCTCGTTTAACCCTATGTACTAATTAGTATTCCCCTCTTTCAACCGAGAACCTCTCGGTGAAGGGATAACATTAGATATCCCAGTGTATAACAACTCTCGATGGAATATGAGGTAATTGAAGGGGCGATTGAAGAGTCATATAGTTCCCACTCTACTCTCTGATCAAGCTATGGATTACTGCTAACTCGATAACTCGGGATGCTTTAGGATGAGCTGCCTCCAAAGAGCATAAATTTGGAAGAATATTTTAGAAAAGGATGGAAAATCTGGAAATTAACTACCTATGAAAAATCAGAATAGAGCACAAGCAATTTATTGAAAGTAAGTATATTAACCTGTTGTTTTTAGGAAGATCAGTGAGGCAAATATATATATACCATTATTCAAAAACATGCATATGAACCAGTCATGTAACTACTATTATTGACTGCACGAAAAAAAATCACTTCGCTATGAAAGACACCAACTAAAACATATGAGGGTACCTAATAATGAGATTCAGCTATATTAACGTGAGACCCTTATTGAACCTCCTAAATCATTGAATACCATGCAGGAACAAGGAGTGACGAGGTTTGCATTAGTATACAAATCTACTGTGGGATACCATACTACAACATTCGCATATTGATCGAGACTATCGGATATTGGAAATCAATCCTTTAAAAAGAGTATAATTATTGGAAAAAAAACGACACTTGCTGACTTGTGCGCAATAATTACACAGATGATGCATCAAAAGCTTTAAAGGTCGGAAAATGCGAAAGCAAATAAACAGGAGATTTACTCATTGATTCACGATCGTGAATGCAATTAGTGTTCAGTATGCTTTGACAAAGTTGTTACTATCCAGTAGGTATTATCTCTTTCAACAGTCATCTAATCTAACTATAGGCCGAGAGCATTAGTTCAAAATGACCCAAAAGGTGGACATGGCTTATAACAAGCTGAATTTGTCAGGATAGGTACAGGATTATGTGTAGAATAACATACTAAAAGTCCCCAATAATCCCAGTTGTGGAAACTTGAGAATCCAAGATGGCGTCCAAAATGGCCGCCATTTTAAATGTTCGGCACAACTTCGTCTCCAGATCAACATGTGAACAAGGTGTCTACATGTATGTTTTAAGGCACGTGGAATGCAATGAAATTATTATCTGAGTGATCAAATGCTTATATACGGCCTGAACGTTGATGGCGCCCAAGAAGTTATTCAAATGGCCGCCATTTTTACTATTCTGCACACCTTTGTCTCCAAATCAGTATGATAAATAAATGAGCCCCACAATTTCGACTAACCGCTATATGACGTAGGGCCAGGATAGGAAGAACCTTAAGTTATTATGTAAATATGAGATGGTCTTAACATCCTGATCATAGGAAATGCCTAGAAGAACGCCACTACTCTACTCCCACGTTAAACAACATCAAATACCAAATAACAGGTCATTTGTCGAGTGACTGCTCACAATCGTTAGCCTCTTTGTATGGCGTCATTTCGTTCATTTCTCTTCGCCTGGATCGGACACAACAGTATCAAACGATGATATGTAAATATACATTGGCAGGTACTGAAAACCCTTGCTTTTAACCCAGTTATCATGGAATTGCGTCACTCAGTTAACGGGCTTTTTATTCACATTCGAGTGTCGATCTCATGTATACAGTTCCGTCCGCAATCAAACCCATGCACGTTGTTCCGACGCACCGCTCCGCTTCGACTTTACCGCTTCCGCTGTGAACGCCGCTGCTAGCAATTCATATCAAGTACAAGGAACAATCCCTAGCGCAGCCTCTCAACTCCTCGCTTAGAATCCCGTTCCAGGAGTACCGAGGCAATTATATAAATACAAAAATATGGGAATCAAGCTCACAAGGAAGTTTCAAGTGGTGGCAGGGTTGGTTCATGGTGGAATGCTTTACATAATGGTAAGACAGAACGATCAATTTGAGACTGTGTTAAGTCAATTTCAATCAACTTATTTGTACTATGGATAGAGGATCGGACAATGTGGGGATGGAATACTAGAATACGAGCAAACTAAGCATTTTGGATGCATATATATTGCTGGGGTTTTCCTTTACGGCTATATTGTTTGGTTATGTACAACTCTCCCTAAAAAGTTTCAAATAAGCGTGATCTTCACTTTCTACCATACGTTGTTTCGATGTTAAATACACGATTTCGACAATTGCGTATTATTATTATATTATTTTATTTCATATTAATATAGCGCCGAAAATACAACAGTAGTCAGCGGCGCTGTACAGGCAACAGAAAAATAACAGCATAAAATACTGAAAAATAATAATTTCCATTGAGACCAACAACAAGCCAATCTACGCCAAAAACTGACGGGGAAATTAATATTTACCTTCTTCTTGAAAACAGAATCGTTGTGGCGAGTTCTAGTGTCAACAGGAAGATCGTTTTACAGCCGCGGCCCGATAAAGCTGAGGGCACGCTCTCCAAAACGCGTGGGATGACTAAATCCCCGTTGTCAACAGAACGTGTCCTGTACGGTGCGTACTGGATGGTAAATATTCCACCTAAATAAGTGGGACTAGCTCCATACAAAGAATTGAAAACCAGCAATACAACTTTTGAATTTGATACGGCAGTAACAGAGAGCCAGTGCGCCTCCCGTAAAAGAGGTGTCACGTGAGCACTCGTGGGCTTGTTGGACAGCACTCTAACAGCCGACTTTTGAAGCCGTTGTAACTTGGAGACTGTACAGTTTGGTAAACCACTATATAAACGATTAGCATAATTTAAATGACTGATTACAAGCGATTACAGTAGTGTTTGGCAAGACTTAATAGTTGAATATTTCCGAAGCTTACGAATATTATACAATCGGTAAAATGCAGACTGGCACTTCTTGCTGATTTGTGAATGAAGTTTAAGGTTATCATCAAAAGTCACACCGATGTAGTGACCTTCTGACTGACTGACTGAACATAATGTCTGATCCGCCGATAGAAATATTATCAGTAGACAGCTTCTTTAACATGTGATTCGATCCAAATACAATTATTTAAGTTTTCGTGTCGTTCATTTTCAATTTATTATTAACCATCCATGTCTTTACCTCACTGATACATGCCGTCATGGTGGCGACTGCCTCGAGCTGAGTTTGAGGATTACTAGAACTAAAAGATAAATGGAGGGCGTGAACATCAGCATATCCCGTGCAACATGGCAAGTGTCTCTGAACAACAGTGGAAAGTGTACTGGCATAAATAGTTTATAAAACAGGACCAGCGCACGATCCTTGAGTTATTGATAATCACCTTGGCACTTCTGTCACTCATGTAGGACCCAAACCATCGGAGCGCAGTGCCGTTCACACCAAACTTATTATACAATACATTTATTCGAATTTGATGGTCGACAATATCAATTGCGGCCCTAAGGTCAATTAAAACCATTAAAGTCATATTGTTCTTGTCAATATTGCTCACGACATCATTACAAACCTTGGCAAGGGCCGTCCCAGTACTATAGCCCGTCCTATACGTGGATTGATACTCAGGTAACATGGACTTTGCCGTCATATACTAATTCAACTGTTTAACAACAATCTCCCCAACAATTTTCGAGTTGCTAATTGGCCGAAAGTTGCTGGAGTTACACCCAATTATTAACTAATTTAATGGCCCGTTTCCATGAATCCGGAAATGCACTGGACGCCAGAGACTAATTTACAAGTTTTGTGACAGCAGGCAAAATCATGTCAGTATTGTCTTTCAAAAGTATCGAGGAGATTGGATAACTTCCACAGGAGGCAGAACCCAAAGTCATTACCACCTTCCGCATGCACGTCTGCTTCATATTTGTGAGTAAAGCCATCAAGGAATACGTCATTACCGTTGGGTTCATATATTGAAGGTTCCTCGTCGGTGTTATCAAAATAATTAATGTTGAATTGTCCCAAACTTGTTGCTGAAGAAGGTCATGAACTCATCCGCGAGGGCGGCATCGGAATTTGCATCGGGGTACTGCGCTACAGTCCGTCGTCCATATAGTTGATTCATTATTAGAGTCATTACCAGCATTCGGAATTTGATGATTTATGTGGACTGTCTTTGCTTCTTCAAAAAAATGTGTATACTCATTACGTGCCCTCCGATATTCCTCCTTGTCGATTTGAGAGTTGCCTTGTATCCATTGATGTTCTAGTTTACATTTTCGTTTCTTCTTTCCTGCCAGTTCATCAGTGAATCACGGTATATGAGGTCGCACTACCACGGATTTACACTTTGAAGGAGCATGTTTATCCATCAGTTCTGTCAATTTTGTATTATAGTATCTATGACATTAATTTGAAGTGTTGAATGTCCTGGGCGAAGGTGTCTTTATCGATACTGTTATTCTTTCTCGATTTAACCTCCTTGATTGTTAATGACCGCACAGGATAATAAATAGAGCGCAGAACGAACATGTGATCAGAAAACATATCGTCGACCGCCACATTGCAAACGATATAATTAGTCTCTCGGGTGATTATTGCATCAATAATGTTACCGGATATGTGTGTAGGGGCCATACTAGTAAGATTATTAACGACTTTACAGTGTCATGGTTTTCCGATTCATCGAGATGAATATTGACATCGCCAGCGATGATGAGAGGCTCACTACAAGAGATAACCGACGCCAGGAAGACCGGGAACTGCTCGTTGAACACAGTAGTAGTGACAGGGTGAGTCACTGCGTAGGGTAGACGATATACAAGACAAATGCGCAAATGATGTTGATTTTGACAGAGAACCTTCCTGTAGTGATTTTCCAGTCATATGAGGAATTACTATGGATCATATAATGTTAGTAAGTAACGATGTCAACTTACTCAATATCTGTACTCTCGTTGCCACACGGAGACGAGTCTTGCCTTGGCCCTTGGAGTGGTTCCTTGGCCTTGATGAATCCTCTTGTCGGCTATCGTATGAATTCCGCTAGTACCGGCGTCTGGGATCGGGGGGAGGGCTTGGATGGCGCTATATTATAGTAAGAGCTGTAAACGGCTTCCCTGGCGTCTCCAAGGCGTCGCACAAGGGGGGTTGGTTGTCTCGGTACTCGCTCCGTGTAGATAGATATATAATGACAGTCTCAATCGTAAACAGTTCGTCTCTCTGACATTAACTTTAATGAGCCAATATATAGATAAACAATAGACGAGTTCTCTTCGCTGATATAATATAAACAGTTCCGTAGGTAAATATACCGACGTTTCTCGCCACGTAAGACTCATACGTAACGATGAAGAATACACTAACAGTTCCACCAGTGCAGCGGAGTACGTAGGGTCTGCGGCGTTACGTTAGTTCCCGCAGCAGCAACTTCGTGGATAATAATACGTCCCAGTAGTTGTACCACGGCGGCTTCGGTGAAGCTGGCGTAGTAGAATCACTGGACTCTCTCAATTACTTATTACAATACAATACATCAAAAACGCTGGTAGATGCTTCCAGCTAGTAGAAGATAAACGTCTACATCGGCGAGCCTGCAGTTCCCGGTTGAGCTTGTCGGAGGTAACACGGATAATTCCTCGTGGTTCATCGGACGTGACTTTCTCTCAGGGTGGTCAACTACAGACTGCCTATTCACGGTCCAGGGTTGCCCGATCTGGCTCTCTCCCGCACTTCCCGGGATGCGCTCTATCGATCCACGATGCCAGTGGTGTGAAAATACCATCACACTACACACTTCCCTGTTTTATTTTTGGCCCGGGTTGCCTAAAATGCAGCGTGAGACATCCTGGTCTGGACATCCTCTCACGTAGTACCGGTAGCACATCTCCGCACGGTACTTAACTGAACAACTGTTAACAGCTACGAGCTACCAGGATAAGGCCCGAGGGGTTCGGTATGCATTATCTGGTGTCGTGGATCTGCTTAACTGGTTCTGGTCCTCGCTCGGGCGTGGCTCAAATAAAAAGGCGTTGCTCGTTCCCAGCAGTGAGGCGGCAGACACCCTCAGTGGTAACATCGCCCAGGATCTCGGCTACCCTAGCATCGGTGTGGTAAATCAGGTGAGGGGCGCTAACCTTCTTGGTTCGGCACCGGGAAGTAGGGGGCGTCCGTCTCGATGAGTAGTCAGTGTCAGGTACTGCCTGTATGGCGTCCTTCTGCCCTCCACTAAATTGTACCACCAAACTCGAAAAGCTAAAATGCGCGTCTAGGAACTCTGCAGCCCACAGGCGGACAGCAATGGTTGGCACGGCAAAACAGTGAAGTTGGATTCGGCTCTGTGCCGGTATCTTCGCCCGGTGTTTCAGCAGCTGCAGGACATGGTTGTGAACATGGAGTCCGGAGTTTCCTGGCTGTGGTCGGACTGGATGTACAATCCGAGCACCTGGTTCGGTTTGAGATAGGAGAGTACGACTAGCAGCGGTTGTTCCTGTTGGTACCAGACCTCGTCTCCGGGCTTCGAGAAGTCGAGGCCTCCCTCACTCAGTCCGGATATTCCTGCTCCGACCTCTAGGCCCTCCAGTGGCATGTCATCTCCCACCGCCTCGATCAGTTCCTCTATCGTGACTTCTCTTCCGAGGTTCATCCTCTGTCATGATCGGTCAAGATGGATGTGACTATCGGAGAGAGACACCTTGGACGGTTCGGCTGCCCAACCACCACGGCGGTTAGCTCGGTCTGGTGCGGGGCCCGACAGCCCAGCATGCCTCTTCTTCGAGCCCTCCACTTCCTCTCATGGGAGCTCCCTCAACAGCACGGATAGGCAGCGCCAGTGAAAGAGAGCTGCCGGCGAATTGAGGGGTCGCAGGCTAAATTTTCTGGGGCATCCCATCGCTGGTGAAGGGACAGTGCCTGCATAGCTGCCGCTTGGTAAGGGGTTATCTCCAAACGTGTGCCTAGGTCCTGGTTGTCGTTGAAGTGTCTCATCAGCTTTTCTAAGGTTGACTCCTCCCCCGTCACCAGTTTTGCCAGATCCTTGAGGCACGCCATCCGTTGCTTACTGATGTCGTCAGTATTGTCCAGTCAGATGTCCCGGACTCGTGGCAGGTGTTCCGCGGCGAAATGTATTTTTGGGTTGCACGTTGTTTGTGGGCACCAGGAGAAGGCGCACCCCAACAGGCGTCGTTTCCCTTGCTGTTCCCCTCACGGGGCCTCCGTGAGCCTCTTGCGGTTGTTTGGCTCCCCCGTAGCATATGATTCCTGCTCCGGAGAGACTGCAGCTCCCAGACTGGTCGAGGGCTCCGCGCGGTCGTCCCGGGTAATAGGCATCCCCTCTCAGGTCTGTGTAAACACAAAATCGTGCGTCTCATGTGGTTCCATATCCTTGTCTCCCCAGTACAGGGTGATACGCCGGCGGGATGGGGATGTTCGTCTCGAACTACTGCCAGCTGGGAACTCGGGGGTTGGCAGGGTTGGCCCAATGCCCGTTGTCTCCTGGCGCTACTCTCTGCCCGTGGCGAAGTTGCCCTTCCCAGATGGCGAACTGCTAACGGCTCCCAGGTTAGCCTACTCCGGCTTGGCGACAGTGGATTCCTTCCGCCCCTACCATGCCCATGGGAGGGGGAAGCGCTTCTCCGGCGGTTGTGCTGAGTGGATCGATTCCTATGTGGCGACCGGAGGTTGGACAAGTCGAATCGTACGACCTGTCCCCGGCGGCACCCGTTTGCTTCCACGTCACACACGTTCTTCCTCACCCACGATTGTGTCAGCAGACCTCTATACACCAGTCGCCCCGTCTCTCTTGCTAACCGACGCAGCCACGCCCAGCTGTTCGAACGGCGCGCCCGCGCAACCTGGTCCCTCAAAACTATCCTGATCTCCATCAACGCCACCAGCTCCTTGGCCCCTAGGTTCGTCTATGCCTCCTCGATCCAGGCCAGCGTGTCCTCAACTGGCGACCTCCTCCTCTATGCCATCTGCCTGCGGAAGATGAGAAAAAACGAGTTAAATGTCAATGTTGGGGCAGGTCGACGTAGGACCTATGATACCATACCTCACAGTAGTTGCATTGGATCATGAATCTGCCCTCCCAGGGTCCCCGGCAGACGCAGTAGACTTCCTCCGCTCGGGATTCATGGGTCAGACTTCTGGGGAGGTTGAAGTTAACTAACCATGCTGGGAGTTGGTCATCTCTACACAGCTTTAATTTGTCGTGGTTGACCACCATCACTCGGTTGCTCAGCTGCACTCGAAAAAGGTATGAGGTGAGCACCTGTGGGATCACCCCGGTCCCGACCAGGGAGGGTTCAACTTGCTGTTCTGGCCATTCTTCGAGGCACTGTCCATGATGTATACCCCCTTTTCATACATCCTTACCATGAGTCTGAGATCATAATCCCGCTTCATTCTTTTCTCCGTCTGCTTAAGACGCTGCCGAGCTGTCTCGTGGGCAAGTTGCATTGATACTCTGTGACATATGGGTGAATTTCCCGCTCCGTGTTGGACTCACATGATGGGAACATGAGATATGCTGGCATTATCATGTTCGTTGTTGTTGAAACGGGAGAAAAGGGCAGAGACGGCAGCTCTAGCAGTGACCCCTGCTGTTTGGGACGGCAAGGGAATTATTTCTACCCACTTTGTAAATTGGTCGATAAGTAGGTGCTCGTTTCCATCAGCGGTTTTGGGGAACGCCCCAGAAAGTCGATGTGCACCTTCTCCATTGGAACACCAGCGTGACACTGTATCATCGGGAACCTGGCATGACGATCTGGCTTTTTCTTCTGGTTGCATGTGGCACACCTCAGCACGTAGTTCCTCACATCCCGGCTCAGGCCATACCAGTATAACCTCTCCTTCATCCGGAACAGGGTCCTCGATACCCCTTGATGGCTTGCCGATGGAACACTGTAGTTTGCGTGTAGAGCTGCAGCCTGCAATCCCATGGGTAGTAAGAGCTTCTGTCCGTCATCGTCCTTCTTCATAAAGAAGAGTACGCCGTCCCGATGCCGAAGTCGTTCCTCACTAATACAGTAGTATTTCGTAGCCGCACTGGCAGCGAACAAGTCTGCCTCCGTCGACTCCCGTGTGAGCTTCAGTGTCGGGTCCTCCTCTCGCTTCTCGCCGATCTCCCAACACGTAACCCTGCGATGATTCGCCCTTGAACGTCAGCACTCTCGTTTCATCCTCGTCCAGAGTATTGGTCTGTCTCAGGCTATGATAGACCTCCAACGTGGTGTCTCCTACCTCGCTGACATGCGTTACCCGGCAGTGGACTATTCCTAGATCCCACCTCCGCCATCCACCCCCCAGGTGGATTTGGGTGTCCGTCTCCTTCGTTCGGGTTGTCGCTATCGGTACCACGTCCTCCACGTCTTCGATAAAGGCTGCCCATTGAGCATGAGCTCGTTGACAGTATTTGCACCCCTGGCACGGGAGGTCCTGCAGTGACACCCGTGGCGATAGTGGCTCACTTCGGGGATGATCGCCCTCGACAGTGCATCGGCGTTCGTGCACCGACGATACTTGACGATCATATTATACTGGCTGAGCTCCTCCATCCAGCGTGCCAGTTGGCACTGGGGATGCTTGAATCGGAGCAGCCAAGTCAGGCTACTGTGATCGGTTCGGATCTCAAAGTGCTTCCCCAGTAGATATTGTTGGAAGTGACGGGACAATCTTGCTATAGCTAGGAGCTCCTTCCTGGTAGTACAATACCGGCGCTGCATAGGATATTACTTTTTCCTCCCCATCTTGGAGCTGGATCAGTTTACCCCCTATTGCGTCGTTCAAGGCGTCGGTGTCCAGGATGAATGCATCTTCTGCGTATGGCAGCGAGAGCACAGGTGGCTGAGATGAGCTCCCCTTTCAATGCGTCAAATGCCTCCTGCGGCTCTTCACCCCATGTAAAATGTTTCTTAACTGTCACCGCATACAGAGGTACTGCCATCCCGGCGAAATCTCGGATGAAGGCTCGATGGTAGTCAACCAGACCCAAGAATCGCTCGACATCCTCCGTTGTCTTCGGTGTGAGCCAATTGTGAACCGTCTGCACGTCGTGTGGGGACATCGCCAGAGCGTCCCCTCCTACCATCCGTCCCAGGATTTCCACCTGCTTCTGAAAGAAAACACATTTCTTAGGTCTTAATTCCAGCTTGTATTGACACTAAAGATGACCAGGCTATGGAGGTACATTGTCTCGAATATCTGATCCGAGATTAGTCATCTCCGCCGCCGTATTCACCACTGCATCCAGATTGCAATCCGCCACATGCACCGTCACGTGGTAGGCGGAATCAGGGTTCACTTGCTCTATGGGTGCAACA
>JAUOBX010263400.1:0-11430 GCA_032360705.1 Eupentacta quinquesemita
AGATCATAAACCGTATTTCAGAATTTAACACTCGATTGCTGCATTCAGGAACTTTTTTACTATCATATCTATGATGAAATATGATCATTATTGTTATTATTATCAATATTATTATTATTGTTATTATTAGTATTCATATTTCTTTCCTAACTCTGTCAGACTTGAATGTAATATGGATATTATTCATGCAATTTTGCGCAACTTACCGACCAAAGCCAGATAAAACTGCCCCGCGAGGCGGTGAAGTGTCCCGTGTATACCCCGCAATAAAATGAATATTGACGTTCGATTATTAGGAATATAAATAAATATTAATATAAATAATTATTTCTGGTTGACCTGCGATGTCTTTGAAATACCACCCCTCCCCCCATCTACAGCATTAACTTAAGTTCATACCCACTAAGTTCCATCCAAATTTGACGGATAACAATATTAACAATATGCCGAATATACACATATGCTAGTGGCGCTTAACAAGGAAGAAAAAATGGATACATTAAAAAGAAAGCGTCAAAGTTAGGAAACTCGCCTAAATTACGCAAATTCGACGTCTGGTGACCATGGAATGGTCGTGATGTTCTTCAGGACCAACTATAGTCCACACCCACCAAGTTTATTGTGAAACGGGTACAATTTAGTTTTTTGGCAAAAAACCTTCAAAATAGACGATAGCAGTCGTGAAGCAACGCCCACTTCGAACCAATCTGAGATAGATCTGAGAGAGTTATTGCGCTAACGGCCCAAATATCCGGCAGCGGCAGAGACGGCGGCGGCTACACCCCTCAGAATCCTAACATTACCAGAAGCTTAAACGGGTCACGGGGATTCAATAACCTCACTGTTTCAAATATAGACCCGGATATCTGCACTGGGAACACACCTCTCAGTAGTGTATTTTGCTCCCGGACTCATCATCATCATAAACAGTTTAACGTCAGATATCCATGCTAGCATGGGTTAGACGTGGGAACTCTGACGACACACTCTCCTCCACTCTACTCTATCCTGAGCAAGGGCATGATCTACACCTTTAACTGCAATAGGATTTGGCTATACCATACAGGGAGTTTCCACTTAGTCTAGAGGTACCCCATACTATAGTGGTACTGAATGATAAGGTGATGGTCTGATCAATTGTCTAGTCTCTCTGAGGGTGATGTAGGAGTGATCATGGCTATCGTGGGTGATGATGGCAGCATCCATGTATTGGAGGTGGCCACTGCTGCTATTGAGGTTACTGCTGATGTGGATATACCATACAGGGAGTTCCAACCTAGTCTAGGGGTACCCTCCAAGAGTGGTTCATTTGGTGACTTTCTCATTTGCAGCACGCAACATTCCACACAGTGTGCGTGGCTGAGTGATGAGGATTTTACTCTTTGATGATTTGAATGACACTGGTTCAGAAAGTCACTAAAGGCTCATCAAGGAACTTGGGCCGTATTGATCGTGGATAAGCACCAGCAATAACTCATCTTTTCTTTGTGTTGAGTGCGCAGATGATTTTTTGTCAGGGGTGTACTGTAACCGATCCCAACCTGCTCCTTGGACCCCTATTCTACGTCCCCATCTGATGAACCCCTGGATCTGACCACTTTCTCAGACCCAGGTGGAGCAGAACTTTCAAGTCCCACAATGGTTACTGCACAAATCCAGTTGACAAGACTTAATTCAACAACCTAAAACAACAAAGTACTATATATAATATGGTCATATCAAATTATTGAAGGCATACAGTCATTTCGAGCAATTTCAGTTACAGGCAAACCTGACGTTCGATTTTTCTCTTCTTCGTTCAGTGAAGCTGTTCAGTCATCGGACTACCAAACACATCCTGCCTGCAATACTAGCACCTCTTGCAGAGACATCAGAGCAACTGCAGCTATGTTGCCCCCTAGTGAGGCGTGAATTAGAGGTGCTGAAGGTGTTACTCTGCCTGGAGGGGTACATGGAAGGCTTCACACAGTCCCCCACTTCAGTCTCTAATCTTCTGTCCGCAATCGTGTAAGTTAAAAAAGAAATAAAGTATCTAGCGGCCTAGAAGCATCCTTATGGTTATGTAACAGATCTTCTTTTCCCGAAGGGGAGCAGGGCTAGGACTGCTAAGACTTCTCATACAATGATGGGGATTTTAGCTCATTGCTCTAATGAGTTTTCCAATTTGAGCAAAACTGGTGGGGTTGGGAGGATGCCCATGTACTCTAGAAAGAATAGTTGGGAAGGCCTTTGTTCAAGATTCATAATAGGTGAAATATCATAGGAGAATTTTGCCAATTTTCTGCATTTATGGCCAGCCGCAAATCCTTCATCAGTTACAGGCAACGAGGCGGTGCCTTTTCGGTAGTTCTTTATTGTAGAGGTGTGAGTGAATACACAGTCGGTAACTTGCAGATTTTCCACCCTCCTTTTCTTGTATCTTCATTTTCTGTCAGGTCTTTTACTGACCACTCAACTGAGGATGAACGGAGGATCATTGAATCTGTTCTAGGCATCCTGACAGTGATGGCCGTGTTTGGTGAGTTGAGTCTCTTTTTGCCTTACAGTTCTATACAAAAAATATACCGCATTCCCCTTTCTACTCGCTGGCTCATCATTGGCAGTGAGATGACTAGATAGAAGTGTGCCCTCATTGTGGTGACAGAGGTTAGGACGTTCAGAGGGTTGATGTGGTTGTTGGGTGGGGTAGAGGTAGGCTTATGAAGACTTGGTCATTGCAGCCAGTGGTATTGGCAGTGCCTTGAATAATGAGTTGAATGTAAAAAGGTATGTCATCCTGTATCATCGTCTCACCCATGCTTATGGACTCCTGACATCAAACTGTTTATGATGATAATGATGAAAGTTCCTTTGTGGAATCCCCGGTTTCAGCATCTGAATGACTGAACTTGTACACACCCATTTTCCACGTAGGAATGTTAGGGTCATTAATTGGCCATCCCGGGTGAGCTGCAATCAACATGCCATGCCAGCCTTCCTACTCTGGACACTATTCATGGAGAGGGGGCAAGAGTCTTCGGGTGTCTGTCCACTCCCAGTTTTACTGCTGATGTGTGCGGCACCTCTGCCTGGACAAGTTAGTTGGAAATTAGGTTGTTGAAGTCACCCAGCCTTCTGCTGCCCGATTCAAAATTGGCTCCGCTTTCACACAATACAATGCTCACCCAATTGATAGTGCTGTGTGTGTATACCTGTGTTTGATTAGCCATATTGTAATGCATTGCATACATACATTTTTTCTGTGATATCTGATCAAACACGTGTATGAACCTCTACTCAATATCTCAAATTGTAAATCATCCTGTGGGTGAAAACATGCTTTGTAAGTACAAACCTGGAGACAGATGAATCACAGTGAGCAGCCTGCTAGTATTTTACTTAAACTTCCATGCTTTTTTCCTCGGGACTCAAGCGATAAAATATACTGTTATATTATCAGTCACGCAGCTAATATTCCTCCTTAGATTCTGGGCATGATCTGCTGATTTCACTGGACACCCATGAACATCTGGTGGCTTTCTTGAGCATCCCTCTGGAGATCATTCAACAGTCTTCTGAGCTATCCTGAGCTATCCTCCAACAATATGAATGATGTGTTGGATATCGGGACTTATCAGCGATGAAATGTACCATTATGTTAGTCGCCCAGAAGTTATTCCTCCTGAGATTCTGGACATGATCTGCTGATGTCATGGGACACCCCTGACTATCTTGTAGTACTTCTAGAGACCATTCTACAGTCTCTTGAGCCATCATCTAGCAACAAGAATGACATGTACAAAGCTGGACTTATCAGCGATGGAATGTACTGTTATATTAGTCACCCAAATATTTGTCCTCATCAGATTCTGCGCGTGATCTACTGATATCACTGGACACTCATGACCATCTGGTGGCATTCTTGAGCATCCTTCTAGAGACCATTCAGCAGTCTTCTGAGTCATCATCTAACAGCAGGAACGATGTGTTCGAAGCAGACCAGGTGGCTGTTCCTCCAAATGTGGCTGCAATCATCCGGTAATGTTTCCAGACTTGTAGCTCTACAGCTTGAAAATAGAATGCATTGTGTATACCGTATAATCTGTAATAGAAGCCCCTACTGTAATAAATTCCCCCCTTCTTCTTTACCCAGAAAATATCACCAAAAATATTAGCTCAATCTAACAAATTTAGCCTAAATTAGAAAATATGTGAAAATCAGCCAAAAATTTACCTTTCATTAGAGGCCCCCTCTTGTTGAAATGCAACACCCCCCTGAACGTCTATTAGAGATTAAACGGTATACGCATATCAGCATATTCATTCTTGTGACAAATTGTGTCCCCCATTGTGGTCACAGAATTTATCCCAATAGTGCATGCAATCTCTTAGTTACGTTTGAGCGCAATAACTCCTAGGCTGCCCCATCGTAACTCTCAAACATTCTTATTCACCTCCATGAGTCCACCTCTAGCCGTTATAGCCAACGTTGGTCTATGATTGTGACCAGAATTGCTATTCCCAGATCTTTTATGAGAGTCAGCAAGTCTCCTCCATTGCGGCTCCACGCATGTGGAATGAGACTCCTGTACATAGCCGGGAGGCTACTATTATTAACATCTGGGTAGTTCTTGCTTGCTTCAGGTTGATTGCTATTTTGTAGAGCTCCATATGAATGGTTATCATTGGAAGTATTTTTCCATTCACTGACAAAACGAGGTTGAACATGTTTAAACATTTTCATAATTATATCCCTGTGACGTGTTAAGCATCTGGGGATATTATGGTTCTGGAGTGTATCCGCCACTGCTGCTGTCTCCGGAAACAGTAGGCGTTAGCGCAATAAGCAATCATTATGACTCTCTAATGTTTTACCCGATTGATTCAAAACTTGGTACACATGTCCGCCCTAGTAAAATTTCGGATGGGTTCGGAAGTGGGCGTTGCAGCACCAATGATGCCCTCTATTTTGCAGGTTTCATGTGGAAATATCAAAGTAAAAAAAAAGTTAAATGAAATGAAAAATTAAATTGAATGAGACTACTATTTTTAAGTGGCTAGATTAGGCAATATCGAACATAGAAGAATGTTATGGCTTACAATCTGCAGCTGTGAGCACAGTCACTGCATAGATTTATTAGGACTTCAGAAATGGATGAATCATATGCAAATATAACATGTTCGAAAGCGGACTCCACAACAACAATTTTTTGAAGACCTTTTCTTTAATATAGAAATTGCGCCATCGGAGAGGTATGAAATTTGGCTTCTCTAAAATCACTGTATTAATGCATGGTCAATGCGCTAAATTGGATGATGTGCTGATTCAAAAAGTGTGCAGTGGCGGGAAAACAGGTGAATAAACACAAAGTACAATACATGATTTATTGTGACGTTCCAAGTTATCAAAATTCAATGGGAACCTAAAATACATACAAAACGTTGGACATTTAACCCTGTTATGTGCGGAATTCAGTGAGATACCGATCCATGCAGTATAGCAGTCACTGTGATCGTTGATGCAGTCTTAGTGACATAGAGTTGGATGAGCGGCAAACTGACTATGGAAACTAGACCTATTTTTCACTATGGCATTTTCACTATGGGTCTACATGTGTTTCTGCATGACTCTGTATCATTAGCATACATTACATATGGAACTGTGGACTGGCTTATATATAACAAATACCATACCACAACTAGACATGTGCAGGCAGGTAAATAGCTCACGTGTATATCCCCGCTTATATGATGAATATTGTCCTCTGATGATAAAAAAACTGCATAAGTCAATTTGACCTTGATGGCTCTACCTAAATGTTTTGATGACAATTATAGTCCACATCCACAAAGTTTTGTTTGAATTCCAAAGAGTTGGGAGAATCTGATAAAATATGCACATTTGACCTCACGTGATCTTGAAATGACTGCCATGTTTTTCAGGACCAACTCTAGTCCACATCCACTAAATTCTGTTTGAATCTGACAAAGTTTGGAGAATTGCATAATTTACCAACATTTTACCTCTGGTGACCTTGAAATGACCGCCAAGTCCAGTAATGCAGGAACGCCCACTTCCGAACCGATCCACGATTTTACTGGGGCAGACATGTGTACCAAGTTTCAACTCAATCGGACAAAGTCATTGCGCTATCGCCCAAAGTTGCTGACAGGGACGACGGCTACACATCCAAAACCATAATATCCCCAGTCGCCTAACTGGTCACAGGGATATAATCATACTACTATGACATGAGCAGTGGATTAGACCAGATTTAAAAGAGATAAGCCAGATAATGAGATGAGACATAAGACTTGATCAGAAGTTTCTATTAGCAGTCTCAATACTATAACCATCGCACTCGGAACCATTTGTATCCATTACCAGTATTTCATGGGCATTTGATTTGACTGAACAAACCAAATAGTCTCCCAAATGAGTGATGAGACCTAATCTAACCTTATTCTCCTTTCTTTTAGCTCCCTTCCACCAAGGCCTCAGAGCCGTGCAGAACCGAGGTCATCATTGCGATCCAGTGATAGCACAGATTCTGCCATCGAGGATAGAGGGCGACACACATCTTCCTCCATCAGTGCTCTCCCAGTCATTCCTGAGGCTGGATCAGAGATGGCTGCTGGTGATGGTGCAGGGCCTGTTCATCTTCAGAGCCTTTCCAGCTTGGTAGACGAGGTGATTGCTAGCGTGACCGGAGAAGCGAGAGGTGAGAGACATGATCATTATAATATCCGGTTCTTATACAGTGCTTTGTTACTGCTTTATAGCAGTCCCAAAGTACTCCACAGATATTGCTCCTGATCATCAGTGACTTGTCAATACCACATTTCATATAATAATAATAATAATATAATATCTCGCACTTTATATAGCGCTCTATTAGGTCACTGACTTGTCTAGAGCGCTTTACAGATATTACCCTGATCATAGCAAATTGTATGCACTCCGACAATCCTGGAGAGTATAAGTGGCAGCAGCTAATACAGCGACTAGTTGTACTCAATTCCCTCACAAGTTCCCAACAACGCCTTGGGTGAGACGAGGCAATGGAGATGAAGCATCTTGCCCAAGGACGCTCCGGCGTGAATCGAACCCACGATCCTTGGATCACGAGTCCAGTGCTCTACCAACTGAGCTATTCCGATCCCCGATATGTGCACAGTCCTTTCTGTTCCCCCTGGTGCACAGACACTGTGCATTACGTAATTGTTCTCCCCAAGGAACATCTCAACAGGGCGGCGACATACAATGCACACTCCTAATTACCTCACTTTACAAGATTCCCATCAATGCCTGGGTGACTCGGGGGATCTGGAAAGCTAGCCGGGCAGGATTCAAACTGGCATTATTCTGGTCGCCAGTCCAACGCTCTACCGACTTAGTGAATCCGATATATATACCATACTGGGATTGGGCCAATTGGTGACATAGCTGAAACTGGACATACGTTTGCTGCGTGAACACTATATCCCTGCTATGTATCAGGCGAACGACATTGCTGGAGTCGAGACCAACTGTAGTCCACATCTACCAAGCTTCATTCAGATCCGGCACAGTCAGAAAAATAGCAAAAATTACACAAATTTCACCTCTGGTGACCTTGAAATGACCTTCATGTTGTTCAAAACCAACTATAGTCAATCAAGTACATCCACCAAGGTTAGGTCGAATCTGACTAAGATCATGGGAATATCACATAGATTGGGCAAATTTGAGCTCTGGTGGTCCTGAAATGACCGCCATGTAACTCAGACAAACTTGATATATTTTGCATGAAGCCTGCAAAATAGCTATGCCTATCTCTCAAACCTATCCAAGATTTCTTGGGACCTGTGTGCCCATTTTCAGATTATTGTGACCAAGAGTTAGAGAGTTTATTGCCCTGACACCTAATGTTTCTGTCGACAACAATGGAGCAGACGGCGGTAGCTATACCCCTTAAAAACATAATTTCCTCAGATGTCCAATGCACCGCAGAGATAAAATAATGGTTTTCCATTTTCATCTGGAAGGAGCTTTGATATTTTTGAGGAATCTATGCGATGGCGCGGGTGCGTGTGTGCGTGTGCGTGTGTATGTGTGTGTGTGTGAGTTATGCCCCTTGTAAACACAATGACTAGTGCAGACTTCATACTTGGTATGTAGGTTGGCCACATGGTCCCTATTGTTTTGGGGTTCGATACCAGGTCATCTGGGGTCAACAGAGGTCAAGTCCAAAAACCTTATAAACACAATAACTAGTGAACGAAAGGGTGCAGAGACTTCATACTTGATATGTAGGTTGGCTGTATAGAGTACATGACCCCCATTGTTTTGGGGTTTGGTTCAAGGTCATATGGGGTCGACAGAGGTCAAAGTATAAAAACCTTGTAAACATGATAACTAGTGAATGAAGAGGGGCAGAGACTTCATACATGGTATATAGGTTGGCCACATGGAGTACACGGTCCCTATTGTTTTGGGGTTCGGTCCAAGGTCATCTGGGGTCAACAGAGGTCAAATTCTAAAAACCTTGTGAACATGATAACTAGTGAGAGAAAAGGTGCAGAGACTTCATACTTGGTATGAAGGTTGGTCACAGGAAGTACATGATCCCTAATGTTTGGGGTCCGGTTCAAGGTCATCTTGGGACAACAGTTTTGAAATCTTGTCAACACTATGACTAGTGAACAAAAAGGTGCAGAGATGTCATGTTTGATTTGTAGGTTGCCCATGTGGAGTACATGAACCCCATTGTTTTGGGGTTTGGTCTGAGGTCATCTGGGGTCAACAGAGGTCAAAGTCTAAGAACCTTGTGAACACGATAATTTGTGAACATAAAGGTACAGAATCTTCATACCTAGCATGTGGGTTGACCATATGGAGTACATGATCTCTATTGTTTTGGAATTTGGTCCGAAGTTATCTGGGGTCGAGTGAGGTCAAAGTCCAAAAACCTTGTAAACATGATAACTAGTCAAAGAAAGGGTGCAGATACTTCATACTGTAGGTTGGTCACATGAAGTACATGATCCCTATTGTTTTTGGGTCCAGTCCAAGGTCATCTTGGGTAAACAGAGTTTCAAATTTTGTCAACACTATGACAAGGGAACAAAAAAGTGCAGAGATGTCATGTTTGATTCGTAGGTTGGCCATATGGAGCATATGATCCCTATGGTTTGTTAGTCAGATCCGAGTTCATTGTTATCATGTTGGATTTTTTTTTCTGTGGCAATAAGGTAAGGAATCACTATGCATTGTTGCGTTCTTGTTTGTTTTTGTATCACAGATGCAGCCACCACAAATGAGGGAGAAAATCTCATGGAGGCCATCATGGAGGCGGCAGTGATATGTCTGACTAAAATAGTCAGCGGAGAGGCTAGTAATAACAGTGGTAGGAGAACATTCCTAATCTGCCCTTCATTAAACCAGTATTAACAAATACAGTGTCATCTGACAATTTCCACTTCATGCCAATATAAAGCTCCTTCCCATGCCATTCACATGCTCAAGGCGCTTAATTCATTGATTCATTCGTCGGGCTTATTCATATAACCTTTTTCTCCAGTAAACTGAAGGGGTTACAAAGCAAAACACAAGAATACTATTATGACATACATTCAAGGTAACCCTGAAGGGTACAAAACTTGTAAATGAACCCACATAAGAAACTGGTATTGAAATTGAAATGTTCCAGCAATTAATTTTTTTTTAACTATTATCATACAAATAATAGCTGATGCCTTTGTAATACTCTCAATGGCACTGACATGATTCAGAGAAGAGATGGTAATGAACTTAGTATTTGTGTCATCGAGTTTGAATTTGTTGATCAGCATTCACTTTCTAGCAGCACCCGTACACTCAGTCAGACGAGCTTTGACACTGTTCCCATCGCCAAGGATCTTAGGATAAAAACTATCATAAAACTTGGTATCATCAGCATGAATATGATATTGAAACAACCTCACAATGCTGGAAAATACTAGTGACATGCTCAATAGGATGTGGAAGTGGGCGGTTCAGCAATAGATCTTTGAGGAACACCAAATTCACTCATTCACACCATATTACTGCGATCAGCACGATATGATGAAACCAATCTGAAACCCATCCCCCCAATCCAGACTCATCAGCTTTACAAGATAACCCTGATCCCAGGAAATCCGCACTCTTTGACAATCCCAGGCAGGAGGGGGGAGTATAAGATGCTACCAATGGGCGCTGATTGTACTCGGTCTCCTCACAGGTTCCCGATAACAGTGGGAATCAATATGAAGTGACTTGCCTCTAAATGGTAGCCGGCCCGCATGCCTGGGGCTCAAACTTGCAAACTCCTTAGCTCTATACCAACTGAGCTAATCCGATTACCATTTATACATATATTTCAAATTGTTCCATGTAAATGTTAAAATGATTAGTTGCCTTTGTGGAGTTACAGAAAACCTGAACTCTGCAAAGTCACCTATGGTCATTGTGACTACTCTTTCAATTATATATATATATATCATTGTACTTAGGTCTTGTCACAGGTTCCCGTTATCGAAGGGAATTAAGACAAAGTGACTTGCCTGAGGATGCCTTGGAAATGGCAGCCGGCCCGTCTGCCCGGGGCTTGAACCTGCAACCTCCTTAGCTTTATCACATGAGCTAATTCGATCCCCATTTGAAGAAAAAAAAAATATATATTTCAGCGGTTACAGCTAACACTATTGGCATTCGCATACTTGGTGAGTGGGAGAAAGTCTCACCTCCATTAACTGTTTTGATTGTGTCCAATTTTACTTTGCTATCATGACTCTTCATCTCTCTCTTTGTTGCAAAGTTGTGCCCTATCTCTGGATGAGGGATGGGGCTGTGGCTTCTTATGGTAAATTCCTATACATCACAATCTGATAATATCTGTAATTTGTGTATATTCCATCCTATAGGACAACTACAAGCTTGGATATACATGAGCTTATATTGTAGATGATTAACAAGTCCATCAGCCATTTTCTACGTTAAACCTCTCTTATTACAATGTCAATAGTTGCAATGCTGTGATTTCGATAACATTCTAAAACTGATTTATTTAGTTTTTTCCCTACATAGCTCGAAGCAGAGTGCTACTGACTCACCTGAATGAATCTGGCACTGTGCCTATACTCTGGTCGTGTTTACTGACAGTGAGGAAGAAACACAGAAACCTTCTGGTAAAGAAATGTGTGGTTTTGGGGGGACTACTGGGAGCATGGTGGGTGGCATAATGAACCGGTGCACGGTTGTATAATATAAGGTATGCTAATCAGCGTTACCAGAGTTAGCGTTTCTACAGTTGTCTGGGGTTCTAGCGTAAGTTTTTTCGAAATTGGTCAAAGTTAGCGTTTTTTGCCTGACATCAATATGGTTTGCCTTTCTTTTGAGATTTTGCGGAAAAATTGGGAAAAAATTGTGCATTCCGAGGCAAAATTGCA
>JAUOBX010263511.1:0-11430 GCA_032360705.1 Eupentacta quinquesemita
GCATCCTCGATCGTCAGCTGGTCGGAATATCCATCGGGAACAATAGTAGAGCTATCATATCTCTTCAGGTTCATTGTTAGTTGCTGTACGATGTCACAGGATTCGATGGAGGAGTGTACCACTGTCAAGCACATGGTATGCATTGCTTCTGTGAGGATCTGATATCTGACTGACTTCTTTCCAGAGTGCATCCGCCAGAATTGCTTCGTTTGCTTGTAGAGAGACACATGGTGATTCAAACAATGTACAGGAACTGCGAAATTCATATCTGAATATGTCATTTTGTTCGAGAAGCGTCCGCCAATAGCAACCAATCTCTGAGAAATGAGCTTTGGATCGACCTGTATGGAACTATCGTTTGTCTTCACTTGCGTTCTTATACACAAGGTGACAGCCTGGAAGCATTTCCTGGAAGTGAAATCTTCTATATTATTGCCAACCATCGTGTCCAAGATTCCTTGATCAATGGCTCTCGATTGGTCTACATTGACCCTTGGTTCTGCAATGAGGCTACTGACGATGCTTCATATAGAAGGTTCTCCGCTTAAGGAACTGTGGTTCCGTAGATACCCCAGTAACGCCAATGTGTCTTGTGTTGGTGCTGTTCTTGTGTTGCTCACTGGTTCCAAATCCGATGCCAGTGACATGCTGCATTCCTTCTGGGATTTCTGCACGTGCAGACATTGACAAAAAACACATACTCTGCATCTTTGACAGTTCCAACAGACTTCACATAACCAAATCAAAAGATAGTCCCGCCCAGTACCGCTCACTTTTTCTGCAGTGATAGTGTGATAGCCATCGTCAAACATTGAATAGACTTTTGGGTGAGTGTTGGGTAGGTCACGCATCATCTGGAGGTATATGAAAATTAAATAGCCTATGCACTCCCGAATAGAGGTCACAGTGTCAACTAGCTGCAAATTAAGGCAGTTTCCTGTTCGCACTGATCCCAGGAACAATCGTAGGATGACATGTTCATGTACGGTAGGCATGGTTTTGCCGTCTTGACTCCAAGCCTCTCTTCCAGGTACCCACTCGTTCCTGGAGGCGTTTGGTCACATTCGATGATTAGATGTTATTTGCAGAGGTGGCCCCCGCCATCATGCTTTCATACTGCTGTTGTACACTAGCAATTTGAGTCGCTGGGACAGATTCGGTTATTTCCTCCACTTCAGCAGAGAATGGATCACTTTACCACCATCACGTGGGACTGCTTCCTCGGGCAATTGACTCTCATCATTTGTTGGCACTGCATATCGATAACCCACATATTCCTCTGCAGTGTGGCCGGTTCCCCTTTGTGATAGCCTGAACGCCATAGGCATCTTCTAGGAGCAGGGTGTTTAGAGCAGCATCAAAATGCAAATGCCCTGCACAGCTCGTGATATGGCCTTTCCACGCAACATGTGACCGACTGCATTACCAGCGTCATGAAGGCCCGATCCATCCATTAGAAGCCCTTTCCATCCGAGGTATCTCATCTCTGTGTATAAAGGCTTCCGAGTCGGAGAAGATCACTGTTTGGCGGCTGGCTTCTGATAATTGATAACGCTTCCCACCACAAAGGCTGTTCGAAAGTGACAACAGGAATGTTGAGAACACCATCATATGTTCCCTGCCAACACCCCTGGTCCCGACCCGGTCCCATGTTTTCTGAGATGGGTCAAAGATAAACGAGACGAAACATGAGAGGGTGTGGCTTCCCGCCCTACTGATGACCCAATATATACCACTAGTGCAAATTTGGCTTATTCCATTTTCAAAATATTTGAACATGGGTAATTAAAATGATAAAGGTGGGCCACCTGGCGCCCCAGTCCAACTCTCGTCGCATACGATACGATCGCAGATAGGTGAGATGTTTCAGTGGTATTACTACCTATTGGCATACAGCGTCGATCTCACTGAGAAGATGTGGCGCACTCTACAATTCCAGTGTAATCCAGTGAAATGGATAACTACTAAGCACCCATGCCCGCAACTTGAGTGACTTCTTCTGAATGGTAGTCACTTTGTATATATGCCCTATGTTCATTGCTCAGAAAGCATATCCTAATATAACTTCATTAAGTCTGGTACAAGAGTGTCCTTATTCACTAAACATACCTAAAACATTCAAAATATGACACAATATCACTAAATTTCATGCATGGGAGAGCTTCCATACATATGCCAGCCTTTTTGAATTTATGCAAATTAGGTCAGCCCGAAAACCTGTTGTCATGCACATGGACATATATTTGATGGTAGAATTCACCAATATGGTTATGGGCCCTAGAATTGTGCTCTTCGACCTTCCATTCTCGAGATATGAGTGAAAATCCGCCAGATCGGTGACCATTTCGAAGTTATGCAAATTTGGGGTATTCCACAACTCGGATATGCTAGGACTTTTTGTATGTCATTTTGAAGACTTATAATAATTGCATTGTGCAACAAAACATGTTATTGCAATTAGTTGCAGGTTAGCCCTCCAAATTGGCTATCTTTCCTGGACTAAATGCACATGGACCAGTTGTGCGACGCAGCGTTATCACGGCGGAACAGTACTATTTCGGAACAGTACATTGAGCTATTTGAGAACAGGAACTAGAACAGGCAAATATTGCCTCTCATTCAACAGCAAAAGAAGGTTAGGAATTACATTGGAAACTGACAAGCATGTGTGATGTGTCACAACTGAATGTTTGCAGATAATACTGACATCTGAAAAATACTTAGCTGAAAGCTACTTGCCGGAACTAACCTAGGCTATGCAAGAGGTGGCCTAGGGTAAGCCTATACACCTGAATACTGATAGTAATTGTCAGCTACTAATCTTTCCGTCATCAGGTGCACCCACAATGAGACAGACAGTACAACATAAAACATGGGGATCACTAAGTCTCTTTTTGAAATAAGTTCAGCCGAGACAAAAATAACAAAGACTTGGGTCCTAATGCAGTTAGTTACAAATATTCACAAATTCACAATACTTCCCCATACCAGAGCAAGGGCCAGCTGAGGTTTTAGTTAACTGGAAATGCACATGCAGAAGAGGAATTAGGTCTAGCCCCATATGATACTTATGATGGGCGCAGCGTAGCAAAGAAAAAAATGAACACAACACAATTCACACAGCTATACTGAAAACGAGGAATTCTACAACTTGCATTAAACTAGGCCCATAGCCAAAGGTCATCATGATTGGTCAAGTTCCGGAGTGGGTTCTCGGCGGGCATCATCTGCCCACAATTTCATATTGCCCACAGCTTTGTCCATGAATAACTATAAGAAATAGCGGCTAGGATAGGGTCTTTCACTGTTTCTAATTTTGAGTACACTTCAGGCCAGCAAATTGTGCCCTTATAAATGGTCACATATTTTATTTAGCCCTCAACCTCCTCGTACTGGGCCAGATAGGCAGGCTACAGTTTGCGACTGAGACCAATCCATCCATAGACCATAGGCCTATAGCTCGCAGAACCGGGCATCATTTGCCGAGCCTAATCCACTGAGCTAGCCATATCTTTGGCCCACAAGACTAGCCCTGGACTCTGCAGAACTATATTACTGCCATAGTGAACAGTAGCCTAGCCAGTAGGCCCTAGTACTAATACTAGTACTACACAGTCGAGCTATAACGTTACAATGTAGGCCCAACGCCAGTACAGTGGCCTAGTTAGGCTACAGCAAATACAATACGATTAGTCTACAGCAGTAACAGCACCGGAAAACCTTCCATTTCGAGAGTGTATACAGCGCTACACTACTTTACTATAACATGAGTACTATGATGTAGGTACGTAAACTACTCCAGTCTCCTTCGCCCAAGTTCCGGCTATACACCATACGATTTTGATATCGCCAAGAAGGAAATCTTCGTCTCCATAGTAATCCGTAAAAATTGATCAAATTGCAAGCTTGAATGAGTCAGGTACACGGCAAATATGACACCCTTTCGAAATTAGGTGGAAATATTTGAAGAAGGTTCCGGATGCCTTTTGGGGGGGATTTCTTCGAAGAAATGTCTCATACAAATTAGTTATGGAGAAAGAAGGAAGGGTAAACTGACACTCTTGTATGCCTCAACGGCCAGGGGAAGCCCCAAAATGCCTAATTAAGATAATTTTAATTACGGAACTGATCGGTCACAGTTCTGCGAAATCTCCTTAGTTGACACTTTCGAGATGGCGGGAATGAAACAAATCGGGTCACGTGACCTCATTAACGAGAGCTCTGCGTTTTTACTGGCTAGTGGATGTACAGAATATACATAGGACTCGTAGGCGGTGCCGAATTCCTATTCCAAGGACTCTGGACTCGGAATCGATCAAAATGACTAGGGAACTCGATCATAGTCGTTCACTGATTTTGTGGATGCAATATTATTGTTTTTCCCCAGAACAATTAAAGCCATCGTAGAGTATATACAAAAACTACAAAGATGATAACAACGATGCGTTGAACACCACGGCAGAGCAAGTTGGTATCTTAGTAGCTCATGCCACTGATCCAGTGGTTACTAACTGTTAAATAGTACATGCATCGAATGTGCATACGGACTCAGACTCGATACTGTTACTCAGACTCGGGCTCTGTTCCCGACTCGAAAGTCGGGGACTCAGACACGGATACCGAATACTCCATTACAGCCTTTGATCACCGATATCACATTCACATCTGTTGAATTACTGAAACGGAATTGGCCTGTATTAACATCCATCATCCAAGTGCCTCGTCAGTGGGGCTGCACCGGAACCAAATGTTGGCTTCCGGCAGGCACCGGAACTGGCCGGAACTTCCTCTCTCATCCTCCACATCTCTGCACACATCAGTTCTTTCTCAGCCTATTTAAACATAGTTGGCTTGAAATCTTGATGTTTGAGCCTAATTATTGAGATTAGGACATGTTGCCTTGGAAAATTATCTTTGTCGCTCTGGAACATTGATTATATAATATCGGCCTATCTATACTTCTCCATTCGAAGGTATAATGTAGTTGTTTTTCCTCCTGTTCTGGATTACTGAATGCACCAAGCTCCTCTAACATTTAAATTCATGGCTTTCCTCCTTCGGTTCCACCAGGCACTCTGTTATGTCAGAATAAATGTTTAACTGGTGTCTGACATTAGGCCTCGTTCAATTGTCATTATTCAAGATGTATATAACTTACAGGTATGTGGTCACTGGTCATCATTATTATGTGATCCTGCATTCAAGTGTGTGATAGTTAATGATCCCTGTGTCAGCAGCACTTAAATTCGAGCAATGTTTAGAGGCCAAACACGGGATGATGGCTTCTTAGATTCATATCATGAATGTAATGAACATTCAGTGTTGAAGGTCATTTGATGGTCATCTCTTACCACTGGGGCACATTGATCAACCAAGCCCTCGACCATACTACATAGTGAAGGTAATAGTGTATTTTGTTGAGATGAGGATTTACTGTGAAGCTCTCGCTTTCAAGCTGGATGACTTGGAGCAAGTCCACTACCGGACGGTTACTTTTGAAAAGTTCCGACTGGAACCGGAACCAGTTATTTTTCTTGGTTCCGGTCGGAACTCACACACCGGAACTGAGTTCCGTTGTACCCCTAATCGTCAGTTAATATCATAACCGTGCTACACTATTTTGTGGATGTTGATGACAACATTAACCGTTACATCCTGACAATATGTGGGAAAAATACGATCACTGTCGGCACGATTCCCAAACGATCTGAGCAGCTGAAGGGGACTCGACTCGAGAGCGGGATACACCGCTGTCGATGATGATCAACGAACGTGTCTGTCGAATGCGCTGCGGGGGCGATCCACTTAGTGATGTGCAATGCTTCGAAACAGGCCCGTTTGCAAGGACTGGAGTGCAAGTAATCAATCTGTGACGAGGACCGTCATTGTGAGAGGGTCCTCTTCGTCTCCCTCGACAGCATGTTTTGTACGTGATAACCTTTGGGGACTGGCTAAGGCTGCAGGGTCGACGCTGACAGTCTATATGGCAGAAGTCTGTGATCAAGTACAAGTGTTTGGTCACTTGACGATCTGGAGAAGTGACCTCAAGATCAGTTATGTATATTGATGTACCGATTCCACGGAATGAGGTTAGGCCCTATTAGTTTTTCTTACCTTAATTACTTTGCCACTCATAGTACGAGTTACCTCCGCAACCTTCGAGCAGTTTAGGAATGGCAATGTTGGATTCTTCCATGAGTGGGAGGGAGAAAAACTGGGGCGGATTGACGCACCTCGGCAAGGTCAGTAGTGTGTTAGGATCGTAAGGAGGGTAAATTAATGTGTACTCCGAACGGAGGAGCCCAAGTTGTGACTGGCCTTCAGTCTGGATATGGCATCAGAAGAGCGCCTCCATGACCATACTTTTGACAAATGTCTTGCAATCTAAATTTCCTCGCCAGCCTTGTGAAACATGACAACATTTTCTGGCACATGTGGAGACTCCACGGCTGTCGGAAATGTTGTGGTTGCGATGGTATTAGCCGGATGGAATTGATAGATTCTCACCTCATAGTTCTACACTATCGTATTCATTATCGACGGAATGTTAATCATCGGCTATGTTCGCTGTTAATTCGTACTTTCAGGCTTGACGTCAGCAGAGAGTGAGGATACCGAGGCGGAGGCACTTTTGGCTGATGAAAGTGCTGGACCACCTCAACAGGAAGACGTCTGGGGAGATGTTCGGGAACGAGTTAAAGGCTAACCCCATGTATTGAATCAGGGAACAAACCTGTTTACTAGTGGTTGTGTCTGATATCATATTCACGTCAATTGGTGTAGTTCACTTAATTAGTTATGAACATGTTAGCTACACAACTACCCACTCTAGTGAGTGCGATGACATCAATTCCCGCAATGCCTTTTCAGCATTAATTGGTTTTAGAATACACGTTATGAGCACACGCAGCCAGCAGACACGATCAGCATGTTCTAATCATGTTACCTTTCTGGTATGATATTCGGTTCCCAAAAGTTAGGGCGGGTTTCCAGACAACACTGATAATTATGTGTATTGGGGTATCCCATCGTGTTTGTTAGTTTCGATGATCATCCCCCGCTGAAATTCGGCAATATTCCAATGGGGTACTATGGCCTGATGGCCAAGCTGATATAGATTGTCTGATTAAAACTAACGCACAAGTTGATGTCCATGATTGAAGGATAACAGAAATGTCACTTTACCCCGTGTTCGCTACAGTGAGCGCGCGATCCACAGATATCAGGACTACATTTCCCGTGAAACGTGAAACGTATACAAATTCAACGTCTACTTCTCCAGACCATTTCAACCATATACACATATTTTTATGAATGTCACGCCATACTTGTCACGCCATTACTCCTGTGCATCGTGAACGATGAGTAAATACTCCACGGCACAGTTTTTTACTCGAAGGATAACAATAACTATGCATAGGTGTACGTAGTTTAGGGCAATGCTGGCTGTTTGAATACAGGGAAAATATTCCAAAGACGTCAAGGAGGAAGGAATCTACCACTACATTGCTAAGAATATTTACCTCATTTCGATAAGTGCCTGGGTAAACGTAGGCCTACTTGTTGAACAAATGCACTTAAATGTTGGAAAGCGTCACGCCGTACTTGAAGTGTACTTCTGTGCATAGTAAACGATGAGTGAATACGTCACGGCACCAGTGTTTGTTCTGAGGATACTAACAACTATGCATAGGTGTACATTTAAACTTTCGGTGGGATACAGGAAGTATGCTCTGAAGACGTCACGGAGGAAGGAATTGACTTAATTGGTAAGATTATATATTAACTTCATTTTGATAAGAGTTTGGGCAAGCGTAGTACGTTGTTGTACAAATGCAGTTTGATAACTGTAAAGCTGGCATTATAGTTCATGTCCACAGTTATATTCTAGTAGTTGAGATTTCCCCATGCCCTCAAAGCGTCATTTGTGCAATTAACGCTGAGCACGATCCTCACTGTTGAATACTAACCTGCGGATGAGTTCACGTAGTGGGCTAGATGTAAACGACTGACGACTGATGCCTGTCATGCCAGTACCACGGATGGTACAACAATACACAAGGGAGAGAGGCACTCGTATATGTTTATACTGTTTTTCTGGTAAATTAAAATCGAGCGTCGTTATTCATGGAATGATTATAGAACGGTGAATTTCATGTTAGATACATGACCGCCTCCTTTTTTAGGAACACATTTTTCTGTTCATTCACAGTGATTCATGAGTTTTTAGTCCTGCATCATTACAGAAAACTGAGCATTACAACTTTGATAGTGAGTATGACAAGTCCACATGTATTTTTGGAATAACATTGATAATTAGATTTTTCCATGCCTATATCAGTCATGGGGTCTCAATAAAACAACTTTCGAAGACTAAATCTATCAATTTTAGTCCAAAATCTGCTCACTGAAGACTGTGTCAGTTGGCATGACCACTGAATTTAAGGCCTAAAAATCTCCTCTTTGTTCGGTAAAAATATTAAATGCTCTCTATACAACAGGAGTGAACAATATGATCATGATGTGGTTCACAAATTACCAGATCAGAAAGAAGGAGTTGTAATGAATATGCGATTTTAGGAACACACTTAATTTTCTGTTCATCCACAGTGATTCATGAGTTTTATAGTCCTACACCATGACAGGAAATTGGTCATTACAACTTCTCTATTTGTGGGAATGACGATTCCTTATGAATTTAAGGACTAACATTGATAATTGAATCTGTCCATGCTTATATCGGTTTAAGGACTCAATAAAATAAATTTTGAAGACTGGAATCGATAATTTCTAGTCCAAAATCCGCTCATCGAAAACTGCACCAGTTGCCATGAACACTGAATTTATTTTCTCTAGATATAAAATTCACTATCTACTACGAATTATTACACGACCCTTTCGAAATACAATAACGCAGCCCGCCTTCACGCCATGTGGCTAAGATCTACGGAGGATTGATCAGCCAAATTTGGGCGGTCGGTTGCCAAAACAATGAATCAGTGCAGTGGACCAGGACTCCACTGACCACATAATATACGGAAGCTCGAGCAGCCGGAAATGGACCATAGCAGAATTAGGCAAAATTGGAAATGGATGAATCTGTATCAGGATGACTATGTTGTCAAGTTTTGGGAACTTGATGAAGTTCGCATAGACAGACCAAATTAGACATTACGCATAGCTCGTAGGTTGTGTGGGGCTCTGAGATTCAAAAAAATCCGTACCCTCTATATTGTAAGCCTACACAGGTCTGACATCTCAAGATTGTCTCATTTTTATGCAATCTAACAATGTCGGCCTACGCCCATGCTTACATGAGATAAAGAAGGTATTCAGTTTGAAAATAAATGAAAGAAGATGCATAGTAATTAAGATTATCGAATCACCTTAACGTGTATGGTGTGACTATAAGTTAACACGTATCATACTAGGCTAACATGTGTACATGTGTACATGTGTAGGACTGATGTAACGGGTATAAGACATAAGTTATCTAGATGAACCAAACACTCAACAAAAATATTTCACAATGCAGGTTTTCGCTCAGACATTAGGAAGTTATGTAGTCTTTCTCAGCGATGATATTTCAGAATCCGTAGGGCATGGTGTCAACGTTTAAAACAGGAACACGCTTGGTGTAGACAACCTTGTAACACGTATTGTCTGTACGGGTCTCAATATTCATGTCTTTCCTGTTTCGTTTTACTTTTTATGGGTCTACAATCTGAACTCCGTTGGAGGGTATCAAAACGAACAATATGTGACATCGTGTCAGAATTGACTAGCATACCGTTGCGCTAGTTTAAACCAATTGCCCGAACCTTACAGTGAGAGAGGTGGCCATTCTTATCCGCCTTTGCTAGTTTGTACGAATAAGTCTTTGGGCCACCAGATACAAATGTTATGTGATTGTCTGTGTCTAACTCGTCCGTTAGCACGCCTAAGGAAGCACATGTCTGTGGTTCCCACACACCCTCCCGACTCACGTATATAACGCTACCAGTGTCATAGTATAGAACACGCTGGTCAAGTTTCTCTAGTAGGTCATATAACTTTAACCGAGCCTGCACTGTTGTGTAGGCAGCGATCACAACATTGGTTCTACCAGACGGTGCTGCGAAGTCATCAGTATGCTGCTAGTGGACCTCCACCATCTCCTCTTCTACAAACGATACATTGTTCTCGACATTCGTGTCAATCCGGGTAATCATTTTAAAATACTCTTCCGGGTCATCGATATATGTGGTCCTGCTCATGTTAGGCCGCTGCCCGAACTTGCCCCCAAAACTGTTGAGCATGCGCATGGTTAGTGCACGCATACCAGGGTTCTTTTTTACGGATTGTTAGGATCTAAACTAATGCATTCTTTGTCAACGGGGTTGGGCGACGTCGGTTACAGCATCGATGATGCTCTTTGAAAAAAAGAACGTTGGGGCGTCTTCAGAACATATGTGCGATCACAGATATCCAAATCGCTGTTGAACTTCAACAGGTATTCCTGCCCCGTCGTTCTGAATCTCTTCATTTCTACCTGCCACTCCCGAGTGATAGTGTACATGTCTCGAATATTGTCTGTCATCTTCTGGCGCTTTCTTGCTGGTTTCTCCACCGAGAATGTATCATAGTCACGCTGAACGCCCCTGCATGACTATTACGCAGGTAGTTGTCGCGACGAGCAAACACTTTACACGCATTCGCCACACTGGTGCTGGCTGTCATCGGTCTGACAGGTCGCGTGTCGAATGTAAACTTCTGCAAAGAAACGAAAAAGAGAGGCGCTATGAAAATTGTAGGTAATATAGGCCTTCTGTTTCATATGATTGCATATATACCGGGTTTTTACACTTTTCTGAACTGCGGGTACTATACTACTGTTTTTAGGGCAACGTATCTTCCGAGTATACATTATCTTTTCGGTGGTACGAATTACCTCTTCATAGAACTTGATATAATAATAATTACTACTCACAATGAGAATAATTTATGTGGTCAACCAGTCTCCTTCCATTTCAATTTCGCACAGAACTGGGTTATTTTCTTCAAAACCTTACCATTTCAACCTGCAAATTGAGATGACACGCCGTTTTGACCTCTTTTAAAGGGGAAGTATTGGAATTATAGTATATTCCTCTCTATAGACGGACTGTCCTACATGGAGGATTATAGTTTATTTGCAAAACAAACTTAGTCAATTATTCTAATATAGCCTACACTTCAGTCAGATATGTATACACTATACGCCCATAGTACCGGTAGTCTGTAATGGTTCTTGATCGGGCTCTTGATTCCAATTTGATAAATATTACCGCTAATTCAGTTTATTATATATCCTCATGACGAGCTGTATAATTATGCCCCTTTCACACATTCACGAATTTGGTCACGACGCCGCTACGAATGAGCACGAATAAGCATTTTCCCAATTCTTGT